>OLKM01000374.1:134300-236800 GCA_900291075.1 Melanogrammus aeglefinus | reverse complement strand
TCACTTTGACTCGCCGGTGAGCCGGGAGTCAGGTAACGGGATCAGGCTTCATTAGGTGGTGCAGCCCTGCTGGCAGACGGCCAGGTGAGCTGGACGCACAAATGGACATTGATTTTTTTCAATAAGGGCTCCGGAGCTGTCAGCCAGCCCAGGCGATGGTGATATCTTCCCCTGCGGGAGCAGCGTCCTCCTGCCCGATGCCCTGACTGGCAGAACACCACAGACCACCGGGGGCCGTATGTCAGCTGTGGGGGGGGCAGAGCCTATTCAGTGCTTAACTAGGGAATGGAATCTCGAGTGCAAGTTCGGACAGAAGGGACAACGTTTTAGCAAGAAGCGCCCATTTCAGCTGAAGCCTTGTCCCTCCTGCCATCCTTGGACTCGATAGACACACTCCCTAGTTAACCAATCAGACCAAACCCCTCTTTTTACTGTGTCTGTATTTCTTCAAGTGTTTTGAATTGTATCGTATTGTTTGATTACATCTTGTGTACTGTGTGTATGTTTCGTGTTCAAACATGCGCACCATTGTTTGGGAGAGTGAACTTCCTCTTTGAGGACAGAAAATCGACTATCTAGCCGACGCACGCCACTCAGCAGGGCTACAGACCTCTTCCTGGCAGTGTGTTCACGGGGCCTGTGCTTATTCCCACATGTTTTTCTGTTTTGTTTGTGGATTCCTCTTTGTCTGTGTTCTCCTGTTTTGACTGGTGTCTATTTCACCGAGAGGGCACTCACGTTTACCAAAGGGTCCTGGGTCTCAGTGGGGGGGGGGGTTCCGAGGATACTCATCCTGTCAGGTCCTCCGTATTTATCTAGCGTCGCTCCGCAGGCCCTCAATGCCTAGACCTCTCTGACCCAGCGGGACCAGAGGGGCCCTGCACCCATAATGGTTTCCATCCATCAGGCTTCCCCCCTGGGCTGCCCCTGCTCCTCAGTAACCCCCCCTAGGCCTGCCGAAGTCCCCAGTACCCCAAGGAATGCAGCCCTTGGTGGGCTTGTCCTCCTCCTGAACCCCCTGGATTCAGCAGGGCATCCTGGAGCAGGGGAGAAGAAGTAGTAGCGGTAGTATTTAAATAGCAGCTCCTGAGAGCCTTCAGTGAGAGGGATGAAGGTATGCGTGCTGGCGCTGTTAGAAGGACAGGTTGGATTTACTGTAAGCAAGAGAAATTCATTTTAAACCTTTGAAGTCGAAAATAAGGTGGAGACAGCGGTTATATAGTGGCTGTTTCATTGTAAAAAGTAGAAATTATATGGTTGGTCCACAACTCTGTAAAATGGTAAAATGTCCCAGAGTGGTTTCGTGATAAACTACTGTGAAACTTTTATACAAATGATTGCCCTTTATGATTCAAAGTACACAGCTTAGGGAAAGTACTGATCATTTCTAGATTACTTGATGACTTGATAATGATGGTGGAGTTATCCATGGTGTATCATTATATATAATAAAATTATTCAAACAAATATATGACAACGCTTTATGAACCCAGCCAAATCAACATCTCTCATTATTTTATTGGAAAATGATTGGAAAGTGGAAAAGGAATTTCAGGCCCCATTTGAGGCCGCGGTGACAATATATGCATTCTGGACTCTGGGTCTCATATGAAACCTGGGGAAGGCATGTTGCACGTAAACCCACCCAAAAGGATTGGGTGCATTAAGTGAATTTCCTTTCACTTATGTAGTGAAATCATAGTCGGTAAATCACGCTCACCGAGGCCGTCGTGTCCAGATGAGTACCCCTTCCATTTGTGGAAACCAGCACTCCTGTGTCAATAAGGGCCCACTAATAAAAAGCTCTGGTATGAATTGAATATTGAACTGTAAAAATCGAGCACCTGCAGCCCTTGGCGCCGTCCTGCCCTCCTGTATCAATCAAGTTACAGTTCAGCACTCGCTCCGGCCAAAGGAACATTTTTTTCAGGCTTTATTTTTATTTGATTTGCCAGAATAAAACTAAAACCATTAATCTTGACCCTGGCCCCTATTCTATCCGTCCAATAAATCCAAGGAAAAGGGCAGACGTTTCTCTCTGCTCTGTGATTATGAGTAGTGTGTATAGGTATCTAATGACAGAAGTTTGACATGAATTCAATTCAATGGGCCTTTTCCCCCTAAAACGACATTATATGGCAAAAAAACGTAAAACCAACCGAAAACCATTAAGATAATCATTTGAAGGGTTTTGAAAGTGACTAATGCAATCTTTCTCAATACTGTCAAGTATTCAATCTTTTATTTGAGGATAGCTCATCCAAATCTGTGTCCGTTGACTCGAAAGCACCCACATCTTTGAGTGATATTTCCCAATTCATTCTTCAAATGATATTTTCAAAAGCATGCCAACCCAATGGCTGATCTCACTTATTCAAATTCATCCTCCCATGTATGCTTAGCAGGATTTAGTGTGTTGAATAGGCAATAACCGGCTATGTAAACAACTCATCTCAGTTGTTTTCACTTTGCATCTTGGACTGCCAGACTCATATGAAACTGTCAACAACAATTATCTCAGGCTTATCCCTGCATCTCCATAACCCGGCCACCCCCAACCCCCGCCCACTCTCTCCCCTTGGAGCGGTACTCCCTTCGAAACAAACACACAAATCCATGAATACAGGCTTGTATAATGGATCCTAATCTTCAACATGGATCTTCCAGGGAGCCGCCAGGGAGATGTCTGCCGCACTTGTCAAGGAAGGGCCAGCGAATCATTGTCGTCCCGATCCGTGACGGACAATAGGATCCCAGCTCTTTATTGGCATTAACAACCCACACTTTTCAGCACAACACACATTTTCCCAAACTGTCTGCATTCCTTGAGCAATTAAAGCATTTATCTCACTCTCCCTCCACTGCCGTTTTTTTTGTCTCGGTCCTGGCCCTCGCCAGCGGTACAACTATGTCGGTCGGCTCCTCTTGCCGTTCCCGGGGGCCAGAGCTGACACAACCAATCGGTAGAGGCAACCGTGATCTGACGAATAAAAGGAACAGAGGATTACTGCGAGGAGGACGTCTGGGGTTGGGGACGCAGTGAGAATTGCACAGGGCGTGCCATTGTTTCCCAACCACCAATCGCTTTTTGGCAGCTGCCAAGTCTTTTCTTTCCTAAAACCTGACCAGAGTTGGGCCTGCTCTGGCAGAGCGCTCATAAAAAGAGACATAGAAAGCAAAGCAGGGAAATAAGAAGCATTTGTGTGGCTTGGGGGCTTTCTGGGTTTTGAGATGAACTAGAATAAGAACCTCTCTCCGGGGTTAGGGGGTGATGGAGGGTTGGGCGAGGGGAGGCATGGGAAAATAGCGAATGTTGACTTCAGTGCGGTGTCTATGGAAGTGACACCATCATGGCAATAAATCAATTAGATGGGTCTATGGGTTTGGTCTTGACATTGGCCAGTTTTCAGGGCCAATGGACATGGTCCACAACAATCATCATCTTTGTATTCCATGAAGTACTAGTATTTCTACTAGTTTGTACAGAGGTGTCTATTTTGGGATATTTTCTTCGCACACAGATGTGCTCTTCAAGAAGGCATAGAAGAGAAATAAAATATGAGATATTTTATCCTGTGTATTATTAGAATATAATCTTTCGACGGTAAAAGTCCTTACTGTCAGAGACACTCTTAAAGTATGTGTGGAACATCTCCCACAGAGTCTCAACAGGCCAGGTCAGACGGACAAGAGGGAGAGGACAGAGGAAGACAGAGCCATAGGTGGATGGAGACATCCAATGTCAGCCTGCATTTAATACTCGTAACTGCTTGTCAACGTTTCTCTATTCCCTACACAGAGTAAAATGGAGTGTGCGACTGAGTGAGAGAGAGTGGAGGGGTCCAAAGCACTTCATGTCATTTATAGGACAGAGCTGGACAGTGTCAACTACTGCCACATTAAACTGTTTACCTTGGATGCGTTGAGGTCATTATTTATTGCTTAAGTACAAGTTTTCATTACCGTGAGGTTTTGTCCAAGCATCATTAACAAATATCGCTCAGCCGCTGTCGTGCTCTTCCGCGCCAGGTGCACCGGTGCACTTGGCAAGACAAATATAAACACATCCTGTCCATAAAGGCACCCGGAGGTTTTTGACATTGTCCAGGTTAGCACACCAACCCAAATAATCCCACCTCAACTTCTGCACCATAAAGTTCATCATTAGGAACTGTTTATTTTGGAGATATTATATTTGAGTTCATTTTTCATTGCTCACGGGAAAAGAAGGTTTCATACACCAAATGGAATGCGTGCTGAAAAGCGGAAATGATGTCATGAAGGTTTTATTTTATTTTGGTAAAACATTTCTAGCCATTGAGGGACGGATAATGGGCTATCAGAAAGGTCCAAGAACCGCCACTGTTGTTGGAGTGGAGCGCTCGTAATGACCCATGTGATCCAGAGGGACGTGGGTGTAAACGACCGCTGCGGGAGCCGGCGGGAGGTACACGTAATCAGGGAGGGAGAGTGGGGAAGGTGAAATCGAACGCCATTCCTACGGCGGCGGCAGCGCACATCAAGTCCACTCCACCGAGGCAGTATGAGAAACATCTGTTTCAACATATTTCTCTTCCCATCGTAGCGTTCTTCATCGGATCGGGGCAGGCGACCTCGATGTCGTTCTGTTTTGTTTTTTTCCTGTCTTCTGTTTTTTTGGCTTTCGGAGGCTGCAGTGGTGCCCAACGCCACTCTTGCCTGCGATCCAAGATTATGACTGTAGAGGTTTGCTATTGTTATGTTTTGACTGCTAACCATGATTGTTGTCACAGTCAGACATGTGGTAATTCCCGCTCTACTATTACTGGGTGAGGGTGGGGGTGAGGGTTATGGACGGTGGCGGGGGATGGGGGGGTAGCGCTCCAGTGGCATATTGCCTTTTTCAGACACAGCTCGCCGGTGAGTGAGACCATAAGGCTGGCTCGAGCGTAGGCCTTCTTCTTCTGCTGCTTCTTCTTCTCCTCATCTGCCAGAGTGAGCATGGGCAGTCACCATTGAAGGGGGACACAGATTGACTGATGCAGCATCATGGCATAGAGGCATGAGCTTCTAGGCAATGACGAGTGTTCTACTGGTACAATTTGTGACACCTCATGACAATAAATATAACGATATAGTACTGATGCTATTTTCTTTCAAAATAGTCCTATATTCGCCAGATTTCACCAAAACTGTACTTAAAAGACTGACCACATGTATCAAGGCTATTAAGGCTAGCAATACAAACATGTGAAATGAATGTATTTTTGGTAATGTTAATCATGTAACTCCAGACCATACCATACCAACAGACCATACCATGGTCTGTTGAATTTCTCGCACACTAAATGAACTACAGTGTCTTTTCCGTGCTCATGCTTCTCATAAACAACCTCTCCAGATTTCAAGGAGGACAAGATGCTTTTTGTGGAACGTTTGCACAACGGTGCATGCCATAATGTTCATTGATATTAAAACTGATTCATGGTATTATTTTCCAGGCAGGAATATATTGTTCCCATGTAACTTGTAATGTCAGCTAGTTCCGAGTTTCATGTCATTATTAACATGGTTTATTTTGACAAATAAATCCTCTGACTGAACTGTTGTCGGGGAAGGAAGGGGAGATAAATCAAGGCTGTGAGGCTGCCGTTAACAGTAAATAAGATTTAAGGAGGCCCGCGTGTTGCTTGTGGGTATTGGCTTCCTTCAGTCGTGTCTGTGCTGCTGAGGCTGCAACTTTCATATTTTCACATGCCTCTTCTGGGCTCACATGGGCCGGAGTGAGCGCTGTGGAGTGAATATATGAACATATAATACTACCGGTATCTATGTAAGGAAAATAGCTATTAGGGCTAATATGTTAACATTGGGGGCAATATTAACATATCTGAAAAAATGGATCAGAGGAGACATTTGCCAACATTTAACCCAAATTTTTTTCTTTTTTTCTCAAATTTTAAAGTCTAAGTTAACCCCTGTTTAAGCAGAAATCCCGCCAATAAATATTTTGATCTGAGTAGTCTGGATAGAAATAAAGTTTTTGGAAAATCTGACCACTTGTGTTCCATAGATGCCAGCGCGAAGGGCGTTTTCAAACATTGTCAAAACTGATATTGTATTTTACAGAGAAATGGTTTAGTAAAATATGACACAGAAATGTTCACCAACACTTTGTGCGACTCAAACGGAACCGTTTTCAACTTAAAAAAATGAGGGGTTTACTTACCCTTTAAAACATAATGAAAGCCTATACAAGTGCAAGCAGGCATCAGAGCTCGCTTATAGAGGACTAGGTGTGTCCATCAGGCTGTGCCACTGCCTGGCGCCTGCATTGTTATTTCTTGTTATTTCAAATCCAAGCAACAAAAAAAGAAAAAAAACACAACCCATGCAAGATGGTTTTGGTTGGCTTGTAGGGGTCATGTTAGCTCCATGCACGTGCGCATCCCGGGCCGTGTCTTTTGCACGGTCGGGCCTCATGCATGGGTCCAGCAGAGGGGTTTTCGCACAGGCACGTCGCAGATATGGCTCTGTACGGCCCGCGCTGCGTCATAGTCTGCTGCCAGGCATAATTACAATGTCAGCCTGTCTCAAAAAGCACGCTTACGGGAATGAGAAGGGGGCCCCCCTTACTGCATCTGGGCCTGTACTCCGGGGGCCGCAGGGGCTGTGAAACGCTCATCTTTGACCGGCCGTAAAAGCAGAAGCAGAGAAAAAGAGCTGGCTCACTGACAACATTTGGATTTATAGCAACAATAATCACACATGCTTTTTCTGTGCCGCATGTATTGCGTGTAGGCTTGATGGATTTGTTGTCATTGAGAAAGAGCGCATGGAAAAAATATATGTCACAATGCACATAAACCTGGCAACGCAGATTCGCCTCAGTCAAGCCTCGGTCGCAGAGTGTTAATTATATATTGCAGTCCCGAGGTTGCATGAAGTTTAGCAGTTTAGTAGCTTAGTAGTGGCTACATAGTCGTGAGCTATCTAGATCATGAAGTCTACAACTCTGTTCCCATCTAGGGAATTTCAACAGTTGCCTTCTACCCTTTTGACCCTATTGGTGGTCACTCAGCTATGTTGTGCGATTGTTCATAACGTAGGTCACTTTGGCACAGGGTCATTCCCTATGTTTTCCAACAGATTATGCATGAGCAAATCCGTCCTCACCCTATATTCAGCAAGTTCAAAGTGACATTGGATGGCTGTAGGGAGGGGCTTGCTCCAATGAGAGAGACAAAGGTGTTTTGATTTCATAATGGTGTTCTCACATCATCATCGTCATCACCTGACACAGCTTGTGTAACGTCAGAAGCGCGCAGTCTATTCTGGCCCTATCCTCCCAGAGGAAGCAGCTAATAAACTCTGTGACTAGAGGCTTAGGACGCGAACGCCCTCGTTAGTGGTCAATGTATCCTTCACAGCAGAAAGACTCTCTCTGTCTCTCTCTCTCTCTCTGTCTCTCTCTCTGTCTCTCTCTCTCTCTCTCTCTCTCTCTCTCTCTCTCTCTCTCTCTCTCTCTCTCTCTCTCTCTCTCTCTCTCTCTCTCTCTCTCTCTCTCTCTCTCTCTCTCCCTCTCTCTCTCTCCCTCCCTCCCTCCCTCCCTCCCACTCTCTGCCTAATGCTGTGCTGTGGGTGATGAATGAAGCACGTAATGGGCTGCCTAATATCCGGATTCACACTTTCCACTCACTTCTTAGGGGAAAGCAATCATAACTGCCCAGAAGCAGAAAGCATTGCATGGCATGTTTTACTCAAACGAAAATAATCGTTCCTTAAATTCTACAAAAATAGAATAGTTCAATTCACATAATTCTGAAACACGAAAGCTAATTTAAAAACAACAACAAACAATTGTTAAGGATTCGTTCAAGAAAGAGTATTTAACACACAAAATGAATTGATGATGTAGCATCTATTCAGACGAATACAAATTATCATAAATATATTCTCAATAGTGAGAAGTAGAGGACTGTTGACCATATCTTGGTTGCATGTGTGTGTGTGTGTGTGTGTGTGTGTGTGTGTGTGTGTGTGTGTGTGTGTGTGTGTGTGTGTGTGTGTGTGTGTGTGTGTGTGTGTGTGTGTGTGTGTGTGTGTGTGTGTGTGTGTGTGTGTGTGTGTGTGTGTGTGTGTGTGCGCACGTGTGCATGTGCATGGATATGTGCTGTGTGTCTCACCACAAAAATTTCATTTTTGAGAATCAACCCTTCAGATTGGGAATAATTTGAATGGAGACACAGTTTTATTATGTTCCTCTATTTGTCATCTTCAATCACAAGGAATGGCCAGACCTTTACAAAGATACAATTCTGTGTGGTCACATAGCATGCGCTCTGTGGCAGTAAGACGATGGTGGGCAAAGACCGTCGGCCAGCATCTTTCGAAATGTCTGAAGGGTTTCATATTCACAAATTGAACATGTCATTTATATTCACCAATATGATAGGACATTACACTTGATTTGATAATAATAAGCTGGCAAAAGAAAATTTGTTGCTATGAGATGATGAGTCAAATAGGTTATTACATCTTTTTTTCTGCTTTAATGTTTAAGTAGAAATGTCTGTTTTCTATTGATAATATCTGTATGTCTATGTTCTAAGAGGGAGTTAAACCTAAATTCTATTAACTTAATGTGCATCTGAAGTACATGCTTTTCAGACATGCCACAGAGCACATCATTCAACCATAACCTCTCGTTGGCATACATACAAACTCCTTCCATAAAGAACTTACTTCTTCATGGTTTGTTGCAGGACATTCTCTGGGATATTGTAGAGGCTGTACTCGGTTCAGCTTGCTCACTGTGTCCAAGTCTGCAAAGGTTCTGGGAGCCCGTGTATTGGAAGGTTTGACTGGATGCCATGGGAGCAGGCCACAGCAGAAAAACAGGTCAATACTGACTGTAAATGCCATGATTGGATGCTTTGTGGTCTGAACGTTTCGGAGTTCTGCACAAATTTTACTCGGGTTCATAAACCTCTTTTGGTTGTTCGAAGCCCTTCACGATAAATCCAAAGGTGTTGAAGGAGCGGCACATGGGAGCTGCTACAGCAAAGGACAAAATGCACATGACTTGCGGAAATGTGTGTGTTTCCACAGTGTGAGGAAGTAAAGGAGCTGGGCTTACTTATTATAAAAAGTTAGTTGGAGGCCAATAAGTGTCAACCCTTCACCATAATAACAGGTTCTTCTGCAGTTACAATTTGTCAAACTCATGACAGTACAAATATGAACATATTGTAATGATCCTATGGGCCCTAATCTTTCAACGTTTGTCTTATCTTCACCAGACTACAGCAAAACACTACAAAAAAGAATCACCACATGTATCGAAACCATTAATGCCAGCAACACAAACTAGTGAAAATGACAGAACAAAAATAAAAAAAGGAAAAATTAATGGTGCTAGGACGCTTGCTCAATGGATTCCTTTCCAATCTATTTTTGTTTTACTGAAACTCACGTAGCTGTCACATGTTGTAAGGGGAACACAGCCTCTCCTCACTCCTGTAATACATACCACCTGCTGACCCCTGCCCAAGTCATCCCTGGCCTGGGGGTGGAAAAGTAACGTCAGTGAAGATGCACACATGGAATTTAGTTCCATGCTGGTTGAGGAAGATGATCCTCTCGAGCGAGATAGAGATGAAGAGAGGGAGACCAAGAGAGAGAGAGAGGGTTAGACAGAGAGTGTGCGGGGGAGAGAGAGAGAGAGAGAGAGAGAGAGAGAGAGAGAGAGAGAGAGAGAGAGAGAGAGAGAGAGAGAGAGAGAGAGAGAGAGAGAGAGAGAGAGAGAGAGAGGGAGAGAGAGGATGAGAGACAGAGAGAGGGGGTAAGAGATAGAGCGAGACAAAGTGAAAGCTTCCTTGGGACAGAAGACGTGTGGGATTGCTACTCTAGAACCGAGTGCAGGCCTTGGGGAGGACACCCCATGGTGCTGCTCTGGCGTAAGGGCGGTGCCTCCTGATGCCCCCCTACGATTGTCTTCAGATCTTTCTCCTCCCAGGGACGAAGATAGAAACCTGACCAGATGTTAAACAGAACTACCTTTGAAGTCGCCGTTGGAAACTGTTTGGAAGAGGCCAGGCACTTTGTAGCAAATATTTGGCAGGGGATTGGATGAACCATCCGTCTATCACTGTGTAGATAGTGTTGATCACGGAGTTCCTCATGGGACGCTGATTGGTCTGAACCACTGTAGTCCGGCCACAAACGCACATCTTGAAGCCTGGCTATATGGATTATCTCGGGATTGTAAAATTGCGAATCCAACTGCCTCCTCGCAAGGTAATGAAGATGGTTCAGGAGGGAGGATGAAAGGTGGAGAGAAGAGGGAAAACAAGGCGAATCAATCCTTTGGAATCCCTTGATGATTGGTTCTTTGCTTCCTAAACCAATGCCGCTGATTTGATTTCAGGGATGCGGAGAAACTTCAGCCTTTGCCTTCGTCTTCCAGGGGCTTTGCTTAATAGAAAAGGTGCATTTGCACGCATCTACTGTATGTGTGGTTGCGTTGGTTGTGTGTGTGAGATCCTGTGTATGTGTGTGTATGTGGACGTGCCCACAGTTGAGATAATGGTTGGACAAAGGACAGTTTTATCTAAACAAACAAACAAAAAGGGTGACTGATGCAATAATCAAATCAATCTGGATTTGATCAACACACATGGCACGGTAATTGCCATTCTCTCAAAGATATAACTTTTTCCAGTACATCAGAAAGCATTCTGAACCACAATAGGGGCCTAAATCAGCAACTGGAGCTTTTTTCCTACCATCCTATTTCTTGGAGTCAACCACATGGGAATGATTGCAAGACCCTTACTCTGTTCCAAGCTCTGGAGAATGGTCTGGCTGACCCCTGCCTTTAAACACAAAATCCCCTGGCAGGTGCCAAATGCGCCCCAAACAAAAATAACCATGAAAGAAACCGTGTGGTCGACGATAAACAAATTAGCAGTTGAGATCTTTATGCGTAGGCCCCGGTTCCTATGGATGTTTTTTCTGTATCACACTTAAGTTTCCTAAGGAAACCACAGGTACCCCCCCCCACCACCCCCCCCCCCCCCCCCATCTCCTCTGGAAATGAAAAGATGTGGCGTGCGTTTGAAACGATAAACATGATACTTTTTAAAAAAGATCTGTAGATTATGTGGATGATATAATAGATTCTGACTTCATATTTTCTCCGCCTCAGAGAATTAATTGTGATGAATTCTTTTTTTTGTTTGTTCCCAAACAAAGAGCCAAGATCAATGGTGACGACGTTTCCAATGTTGATTGTTGGAACTGGAGAACTCCTTCAGCTGTACATACAAAGGTTATTCAGCAGCATGGCAGCACTGTAGTCTGACTGTGGGAATGTCGTGTTTCAGATGAGCTGACATGGATCTTTCTAAATGTTATGTTTTTATCAAATTATAGAATGTTATATATAAAACATATTTAATCAATGGTCAATGAAAAGTTGAGTTATCAGAAACACAAACAATGTGAAAAAAACTCTAACAAAGGCTTTAGAAGCAGACGAGACATTTAATTAATACAGACAAGGAATCAATGCAAAGTGCTTAAAAGACAAAGCTTAATTTTCCCAGAGGTGTGATCGTAGGACAAACACAGTGTTGAGCAATGTATTAATCGCTATACTGTTTAATATGGTTTTGCCTCATTCGGTTTTCATCCCTCTCCCTACAAGAGGCCAATCTCTGATCATCTCACACCCGGCCCTGCCAGAGCCCTTTCTCTTACACCCACTTTTAGAAAATCATCGGCCAGTAAATATTTTTGCCTTCAAAATGTTTAATTTATCCTCCTCCCTGCCAGACTATACGTCTCTATCCCCCCACTACTCTGGAGGAGTTGAGCAAACAATTGATCTGGATTCACCTTCATCCTGTTCTCCTTCTCCTCCCTGCCAGACATCTGTCTCTAACCACCTATTGCTCTTTAAGGAATTGATCAAAAGAGCAACTGAGGCGTTTGTATTAGCATCAAATGGCCCTCCTTTTGTCCTACAAACACCAGATCCCCCACAGACCGACAGTTCTTGAACCCATCTCGCAGGTCAACCCTCGCCAATTCTTCAAACTAGAGACGGTGCAGGCCGTTTGAGATTGGCTTTATTTGAATCATGGTAACCCAATTGGAATCAGTGGGCTAAACCATTCTGTATGTTCACAGCCGTGTTTTGTGATGAATTAGAAAAATAATGGGAGGTTGTGTAGGATTAAAACGCAGAACGAGAAGGCAGAAAACGACAATCACTGAAGGACTTATCCTGGGTGAGCCCAAGTAAAAGCATTTAAAGAGAAGTATTGACTCAGCGGTCTATTTGGAGACTTGCACCTTGATTTGAATGTAATTCTACAACAGGTTTCGCTCGTAACACTAATTATGGGTCAGCTACTGCACAGATAGTAGACTCAATGAGTGATGATAAGTCTACTAACCACGCATAAAAGGAGCAGTCCCATAATCAGCGTCACAATGACATGTTCTCCAATGACACCTCTGTGAAAGGGTCTTTGGTCTGAGAGTGGCCGTGACGGAATCTGATTGACCTAAAGTGCTCGTGGAGAGGGATCACTTTTGTATGTGTTCTTTGTAATCTTTGGTGACCTGAACTGGACTTTTGACGAGAGGAATTCTAGAAGAATTTCAATTTTGTTTTGGCTGTCACGACTGCCCACAAGGGATGAATGGACCTTTGCCACTAACAAGTCTGGCTGATACCACTGATCAATGCCTTCGAAATACCTTTCAAATATTTATTCAAGCTGTTAGCACTAAGTGGTTAATCATTGATATGCATGCAAGGTAATTGATAATATTATGATGCCGAGTACTTGAGCATTCAAGACGTGAATTTCTCTCCCCTTGGATACCAATGTCACCATGACATAGGCTGGTGGAGAGAGAGAGAGAGAGAGAGAGAGAGAGAGAGAGAGAGAGAGAGAGAGAGAGAGAGAGAGAGAGAGAGAGAGAGAGAGAGAGAGAGAGAGAGAGAGAGAGAGAGAGGAGAGAGAGAGGAGAGAGAGAGAGAGAGAGAGAGAGAGAGAGAGAGAGAGAGAGAGAGAGAGAGAGAGAGAGAGAGAGAGAGAGAGAGAGAGAGAGAGAGAGAGAGAGAGAGAGAGAGAGAGAGAGAGGAGAGAGAGAGAGAGAGAGAGAGAGAGAGAGAGAGAGAGAGAGAGAGAGAGAGAGAGAGAGAAAAAAAAAACATTAAGTGTGAGCAAAGGAAGAGAAGGGGAAGAGTTGTATCGGAAATTAATGTCTCTAATAACATTTATGTGGTCAATCAATCCAGTGCAATTCACCCCTGTCTGTGGTAACATATCCAAATATTTCCCAGACACATTTTTCTCCACTGTCTCTCACTCTGGCTCTGATCTGGGTCCTGATAGAGGACCACGAGCCCCAAGCCTTCACACTTCCCAAGCCCCTGGTCTCCACCAGACCACCGCTTCCTACCGCAGGACCCCCCGTTGCTCAGCAAGTCACTCAGGCCAGACCGCCAGTCTGCCCAGCGCGGGAGCCCCTATCCCCTCCACCCTAAGCTCAACACTCTCAAGCACTCAGAATGGACGCAGAGACCAGCACCCCCCAGAGTGCATTCTCAAAGAGAGCCCCCATACTGAGGGAGGTCAACCTAGCCTCCCCTCCCACTCCCCCTCAACCCACAGGCTCTAAATTTTAAATAAAAGATTGCATGCTGTTATTTTCCCCTTATGTGTTCTTCACAACATATACCAGCCACCACCGTATGAGTCGAGGAGGAACTATATCAAGGCAGCCAGGTTTTCATCAGTGGTGAAAACGAAGAGGTCGTGTAATGGTATTAATCCATCACCACGTTATGTATGCATGGGTAGGCACACCCGGGGAAATGGGTTTACACGGAAACCATGAAAGAGCTAGGCTTCTGGACATGTTTTTATTTCTCATATAATATGTATACGATTCTTGTATAATCTATGCTGCGGTACTAACCGGTTGATAGGAAAACATGTTTACAACACCACTTAATGGAACTCCACCATGTTGAGTTTGGACGTGGGACAATGGATTTCCCCGGGCTTTTATTGAGATGTCTCCGTCAAACGAGAACCACAATGACAGCAGTTAGAAACTGGAACGCAGTGCTTTCAGGGTGTTTAATGTCAGCCTTCCAACATGGCAAGGGTGGGAATCTCACTGGTGTTAACACACACAGAACCATTCTACACTGGGGTGATACTTCTGCTTTCAACCAAAGTTACCAGGAATAGGATTGGCAAAAAATAATTTAAGCAAAGCAAAGTGAAACGCTGCATTCACAAATATTTGAGCTTGTCTGCCATCAGACTTTAGATGTCAATAAGATTTCAGACTTTAGATGCTAATATTTATATGCTAATTAAAGCACATCTAAAATCGGATTTATGAGTCTAGGGGGTGTCGTAAATCTCGGCCTATGGCCCTTTGAGAATTTAACTGATAAAAGGAAGAATCTGAGATATCTGTAAATAAGCAACTTTTTGGAATACATTGGAAATCTTTGGAAAAAAGTTCAAAGTGAATTCCCCTCACATGAACAACAGCAAGGTTACTCTAACTCTGCAATTCAATGGAAGCAGCTAACGAAGAGCAAATGCTAACCAAAAAATGAAATCTCCTTCTGGAGGCACAATGATGAATTCAACACTGTATCTTTGACTGTGGGATCTTTAAAGGGCTTGTGTATTCCCAAGGGTTCTCATCACGACACAACGCCTGATCTACAAGAAGAATACTGGGCAGCTCTCTGACCGATCACATTCACACATTTTCATCTCCAGGGTATATGTTGCCTGGATCATCTGTGTGGTAGTGGCAGGCTCCTCTCACCACATAACATATGTTAAGTTAAGTTCCATAGGCTGTTTGGGCTCATCAACAGTCAGCCATTTCCTACTGTCCCAACCTTGACTTTATTTTCCACTCTATATTCCTTCTCTGTCTTTTGAATTGAACTGGCATTCTAGCCTGGCACTGTGAGTGCACCCCTGAATTTCAACATATATAATTATAAAAATACAACGGGTCAACCTCAAGCCCTCGGATGGTGTGGATTTGAAAGTGCCCCCGGTCAACTTTATGCCACAATCATATCTAATTGTGATTCAGTAGAGGAAAAAGCCAGTTTGTCTTCAAATTTGGCCACAAAGAATCCAGGTAGGCTCCGAGACTACTGCTTAGGGCTTGAAAACATTCCAACGATGTATCAAAATAAAATAGGAACCATGCATGTGTGTAGACACAAAAGGCAAAACAGAAGAGCTCCTATGCAAGGCGCCTAATGGTACCGTCTTTATTCTCTATCCATTTCAGTGTATCAAAAAAATACCCTCATTTGGGATTTAAGAAATCTCGACAATCCCGTCTTGGACCCAGACACAGTCTCGACAATGAAACCAATTTGCATCAATTACTTTGTAGCGCTGTTGAGCATTTGCAGAACCCCTGGACTTCTAACATTTCCAAATATTGACAAACAAAGGCCACAGACAGCAGGCTTTGGCTAACCAAAGTTAGGTATTGGGCCAGTATTCTGAAGTGTAGAATTACAGTGTGAAATGGTTTGGCTTCATGCAAGACTAACTTGATATACAGTATACTGTGCAAGATAGCCTTCAACCAGAACAATTTAAAGTATATTGACAAGGAGAAAAAAATTCTTAGGAATGCGCAGAATTTGCTGACCTTAAGAGATATCTGAAACTTAACATACAATACATAGGCCTTGGTATTCTGCTTTAGTATTTGTTGCCAACCTCTATGAATCAGGGAAGGTGGTGCATACCGCTTTCAGGCCACAGGCAGGCACTAAATTTGTGTTCTCGAAGGTCAAATCATCATACTACAAGATTAAGTTGTAGTTTCTTTGTCTTCTAAATGTGTGCCCAAACAAATTAAGTTAAAGTCATTAGAAAATCTAAGGATTTGTAATATGTAAAGAATATTATTTGGCGATTTATAAAATAATTAGAATTCACCTTATAATAGCTGCAAGACAGGTATTATGGTTGGCTGAATATAGTTTTCGGAATTTGTTCCTGGATTTCACCTCATTTAAAACAACATTGAACCAATGACCATGTCCCAAGTATAATTCACGGTTCTATAAACACCTGGATATTTGGGAGTGTTCCTTAAATAGAGGAGTGCATGATTTAGCTTTAAGGCCAGATGAACAAAGCATTCATTAAATTCTAATTCAACTAATGGATTTATAGCCTTCTGTTTTGTATTTATGCTGGCAAGTGTATTAATAGTTATAAATTTGTTTGAAAAGGCTAACTCATAAATTTATCAATTTAGTTATTTTCTGCCAAATATCTCATGAGAGTTTTCTGTTTAAAATGGCTATAGGCTCTTTTCCTTTTTTTCCTTCCCATCGCGTGTTTCCAATATAGGACTCCTGAAGCCTCGACTTTCGAATTTACCTTCTGTGTGCAAACGTTAAATAAACCAAATAAAGAAAAGAAAAAGTTGCATTCATTGGACATGCATGACACTGGGCTCATAATGGGCTTCCGTGACCAATACTGTGGAATGCTGCAGAGACTCTAGGTGCTGGGAGATACTCATCACCAAACAGCGTTATTACCTTGGCTACTTTGTGGCTCTTCCGCTGCCATAACCCCCTCCCCCCGCTAGCAGATGGCAGCCTGTGGAGCCTGCCAAGTCTTACGCTGAAGATGTCTGTCGGTGTATTCACTTCTACATGTGTATGTGTGTGTGTGTGTGTGTGTGTGTGTGTGTGTGTGTGTGTGTGTGTGTGTGTGTGTGTGTGTGTGTGTGTGTGTGTGTGTGTGTGTGTGTGTGTGTTGTGGGTGTGTGCTAGCGTGACCGCACATAAAATTGTATATGGCAATAACACATTGCAGTTCATTTACACACCATCTTGATCGGTCCCTAGAATACTATCTCCCATGGTTCATATGTGCTTTTAGTGTGCGTGTGTGTCCGTGTGCGTGTCACATAGGAGTATCTGTCGGGGTCCTAAAGGATGATCCAGGTTGACTGCTGTATGTAAGGGAGGATGTAATACAGTAACCCTACAGAAAAGGGGTGTGTGAGGGGGAGCGAAGCGCGTAACGTCTCATCAAACGGGAGGTGAAAAGGGAATCCAAGCATGCGGGGAGACCACAGCAGCGCCTGTCCTTCTGCCTCAGAGTGCGCCACAGACAGAGCCCCCCACCCACCCCCCCCCCCCTCCCTCCACTGCTGCCAAACTTAACAGACAAAAAATATTATTTTCATAAACTCTGCGCCGCTTGCCAGTCACCATTTTGGCATTGAGAACTGCAGAGAGTAAAAAAAAAGGTTTATTTAAAAAAAATAGTTTAACCTTTATGTCACCAAGATGGCCTTTTACAAGATAGGCATGGGCAATACAGCAGCAGAATGAAGGTTTAAGGTTGCAGGTAAAGGTTGTTGAGGGCCTGGTTGATTACTTAAACCGTGCATAGCCACGACTCCCCTGGACGCAGATCATAATGATACCGGTGAAACCAGGATTTGGCGGGGGCCGGGTGGGAATGAAAAGCAGGACGGATATGAAAGAAAATATTTTCTCAAATCAAATCAAGACATTGAGAGATACAGCGTCACCCTGGTGAAAGGTACTGGAATGTGTGTGTGTGTGTGTGTGTGTGTGTGTGTGTGTGTGTGTGTGTGTGTGTGTGTGTGTGTGTGTGTGTGTGTGTGTGTGTGTGTGTGTGTGTGTGTGTGTGTGTGTGTGCGTGTGTGTGGTGTGTGTGTGTGTGGACTGTGGGGTGGAATGTCCCACTGCGACGCAGTGGATGAGAATTGGCCCCCCGCCGAGGAACTCCCATGACGTTCGGATTGTTCTCGTAAAAAACCTGTGTATCACGAGGCCTGATGTGATGTTGTTTGAGGCTAATGGTGAGTCCACAGACAACATATCCAAACAACCAGCGCCTCGTATGAACAGTCCCAGCCAACATGTTTAAGCCTGTTTCAAGGTTTTGAGAAAAATATCCTTTGGAACCCCCCCACACACACCACCCACCCTTCTGTGAAGATCCCTCCTGATACACACTGTTGTATTGTTCCACATGCCTTGCTGCTACTAGAACCCTTCTCTCTGTGGTGGCCAGCAAACAGTCACCCAGGATGCTCCATCAGAAGCCAATCCTGCCTGTTCTTCTCCTCCTCTTCTACAAAAGTTGTAGCTGCGCACGTGGGTCTTGTGTGGGAAAAGCCGAGTGCCTGAAGGCTGAGAGAGTGAGACACTCGGAGAAGAGGGGTGGGGGGGGGGTCTGCGGTCAGTGAAGCACGAGCTGGCGAGAACAACTGTCTATTGAAGCCAGTGCCTCTGCCCTCTCTCTGAGAGTTGACACATGCGATGCGCTGCGACAGAGCATGCAGACAGAATGTGATGCGGGCGACCCTTCTCCTGCCAGAGCTCTTGAGCAGACGCTGATGCCGTCATTTTATTTTGTTTTCTGAAAATGAAGATGACAGCCATGAAGGGCCACACACGTTTATCTGGGAGTATTTTTTGTGATATAGATGTGTGATCAATGTTTAGATATTTCCGTATTTTACCGATTAGCATACAACCTGAATCCATGTTGACTCAAATGACACTTACTTTGCTGTGAGGATTCACTCTTACAAGAAATCGTTGCAACAAGTGAATCTTTGTAAGAGGATATCGTTGAAATCGTTGCAACAAGTGAATCTTTGTAAGATGATATTGTTTAGCGATGTGATTGTACAACAGCAGTAAAACTTACTGTACTACTCAAACTATTGTTTAAAAAATGACGTGCTGACCCAAAAGTGCAACGCTGACATTGCCCACGGTCTGTGATGAGCAATGAACCCACAAACAAGTCAGACATTCTTGAATGACATTTCAGGCAACTCAATAGAGACACAAAGCATTAGCAGATGTGTATTGATCACTGTTTAATATACAGCGCTAAGTGAATCTAATGGAAAGCCTCGTGGAGAAGTATTCGGAGGGAGCAGGCTACGTAATGAATTTATATAAGGGTTTATATAACCTCCCTTGGTACGACTTTTTATTGCCATTCATTTGTACGTCTCGCCGGGCAGACGGGTTCGTGACGTCTCTCTGCTGCGCGATGTCAAGATGTCACTTGATGGATCCATCGCCCCATTGCTCCTTCCCTCGTCTCCTGGCTCTCCGTTCCAAGGAAAAGGGAGTGGGTCAGGTCGGCCCTGTCTGTAGCCAAGACCCTATTTCATCACCAGGCCGGGGTCTATGACCGGACAGGGCAGGATTTAGCGCTGCATGCCTCATCCATCTTCAGCACTGCCGGTCTCTTCCCCTCCCCCCCACCCCCCAAAAAAGGACAGAGATGAATGGGCCATGCTGGAGCTCCGTTCCCACTTTTCCACTCCCTCCCTTACCTTGGGAACCCGTCCTGCCTGCGCCAGCCTTCGGGGTCTAGTGATTTGTACCCTCTTCTACCACTCTTCTTTTTCTCATCTTCAGTATCTCTGTCTCTCCATCCGCTGACCCCTTGGGTTCAAGGTGTACCCCCCCCCCCCCCTCCCCCCATCTCACCCTGCTGTCCATCAAGATCTTGCTGGATTCAAACGTCCTCTTTGCCTCCTTTGCTCGTACCTCGGTTTCCTCATCGCCCTCCGTCATTACTTCTTCCATCTTCGCCCTGAACGCTCTAGCGGGCTGCGCTGGCCGACGCCTCTCATCCCCTCTCTCTTGCTCGACCCATGGAAAATGCCCTGCGGCAGAGCACCACTTGAACCCACTTTCTTCGAATCAAAAAACAATTACTCCCAAACCTCTAGTCGCCTGACAATCCTTATATGTAAAGCTACTGAAGCCGTTGTGGGGAAAATAACTATAAAAATAAAAGGGATGAAATTCAATGCATAATGCATGTATCATTTAGCAGGACCAGGGGCAACTTGTGTATTGCCTCTGCATCCCGATATGGATGCAGAAGGCAGCCGAGGTCGATGGCCTGGTGAAGTCCCTTTGTGATCTGATTATCGTCACAGACATCCACCAGCCGTTGCAGATGACCAGGCCACCCCATTAACGAACTATACTGTGGAATAACAGCGAACCAATGGATGAACTCCCCCAAAACCCCACTAATGAGAAGTTTCCCCTGTTCATCGCACAAGAGTTGGAGTGGATCGCTGTGTACAGCAGAGGCAGATGTAGGGGATGGGATATGAGCATGCTTAAAGTAGGGGGTTTGGGTTGGATGGGTTGCTTGGTGTTCCGTTCCAAAGCAACAGTAGTTCAGCTGTTGTTACGTACTGGTCTGCGGTTTGCAATTCAGTATGAAAGGGAATATTTAGATGGCCGTAGTTCTTTTTCGGGAGGTTTGAGAGAAACGGACCACTTCGAGTCCCTACAATGACGTGGCGTCAATCAAGTTTGAAAAGTCACATTTAAAGCCGTTTCAACTCAGAGTTCTCCATCTAGACCATAGATGGCACTATTGCCTTAGTGTAAGTAGCACTTTATGTCAGCTCCCCGAAGTTATGATCAGTGATACCATCAAACTGATTGACAATCTCCAGTTCCCCTTTTTACAGGTCTCCAACGACTCTTTCCCGCCCCCCTCAAAGTACAGCACTAGTTGCCTGGGAACCACAACGATCCATCTTCTCTCATCTCGCACCCCTTCAAAAGCTTCATTGAGCTTTAGCTTTATCCTGTAAATAATATAACCACTCCGACAGTTAAACTCTGACATCTCATGGCTTTCATTGGTTCCGCAAAATTGGTGAGGAAAGTCAAACATGGACACATTCATGTAGTGACCAAGGCCAACAGACATTAAAAAAAACTGGCAAAAATGGGAATTCCAATTCAATGCTACGCGCTTGCGACCTCTTAAATTTAGACGCCGTCCAAGAGATCATAAAATCTGCCCTAAGTTTTCCATCCGTGTCAAGAGTGAAATTATGAGACAATTGCTCCACAATTTCCTAAACAAAAGAAATGGGAGTACCAGATGACCCGCCATGGGTGAGTGAGAACTGTAGTTGTTGAACGTTTGGGTCAACAGTAATTCCCCATCACATTAATTCACTGTGCTATGCTTGCAGCATGGCAAACCAGAGCAGTCTCCAACCGGAATAATGTTTCTTCCTATTCCTCTACCATTAGAAATGTTCCAAGATCATTGAAAAGACACCTTCACATGGATGCATTTTCTTAGAAGCTCAAACCAAAATGAGGGGGGGGGGGGGGGGTTCCATCATTGTTAGTAGTTTGTGTGTCCTCGAGTAACATGTACAACGGGATTTCCCTGCTAGATGCGTGGCCATCTCCCTGCCAGGGCCTCTCCTATGCAACTTAGTAGGGTTGGTTGTCACTGTTAGTCAGAACCAGAGGGTGCAACAGTACCAAGAACAGAGCTGGAAGGACAATGAACCAAAAATGGTTTCCTTGACAGTATCGATCATTCACATAAAGCTTTGAGATGACAGGCTCCAAATAAACTACTGGAGGCTTTTCTGAATGCAATTTGTTAATAAGAGATCTATACTTGACAGGAAAAAAGAAAACGTTTTATTCAGATAGAAATGTTTAATTTACAGACATTGTTGTTTTTCCTCTTTGTTATAAATACCCTTTACAGCTTATATTATCCGTCTATTTCACATGTGTGTCGACACCTGGACACCAGAATATTAACTAATCAAATAACCTAAACTACATCGAGGGTTCAAAAAAACACAAAAAAATAATCACATTGATGTAAGCTGAGTTAATCGTACAAAACTAATTCGGAGCACGTTTGGTCACTTTTTAGATATTAAATCAAGCGTGGACGAACACGCCCTCGACGCTGAATCAACGTCCTCCAATTGGCATCGTTATCAAGGACAGCAACCTGAGCTGAGGTACTGACTCCGGGACAGTACTGAGACCTGGCTGCGGTCGCGATGTGATGCAAGGCGACCCGTGGTTGCTCAGTTTGTCTGCATGGAGTGGGGGTGTGAGTGTGTGTGTTAACGTGTCTGTGTGGAACAGGGGCGGTGGGTGAGTGGGGAGGAGTGACATGGACGAGGGTGTCCTAAGACATGGTGATCTGCATGGACTCCAGCATCTCCTCCACAGCTTTCACGGAACATTTGTTCTCCTTGGTGCCGCGGCCGGCCAGCTGTAAGACAGGATGAGAAGGGTGTGGGGACAGAAGGAGAGGAGGAGGGATGGGGCAGGGAAAGGAAAAGAGAAACATCAGTTCATTTTGTCTCTCAGCCAAGTGAGGGGGAACACACACACACACACACACACACACACACACACACACACACACACACACACACACACACACACACACACACACACACACACACACACACACACACACACACACACACACACACACACACACACACACAATGATAACCTCATACACCCAAACCACGCTTCACTAAAAAGCCAAAACAGAAAACATCTCTTCCAATTCAGACACTGTACCGCTAGAAGCAGCAGCAAGGCCAGCGCTGAGAGCTGAGAGCCAAGAGCGCTGGAGACACACAGACTCAGCAGTGTTCAAGACGTGGACTCAGGACGGCTGCACAGAACAGGCTCTTTCCTTGACGGTTAAGTAAGCGCCGAAGTGTGCATGTCTCTGTGTGTTTCCTTGATGTCTAGTCTACCTGAACGAAGTTCACGCTGGGCGTCTTGTAGGGTGAAAAGCAGTTTATCGCAATACATTCTATATTTTCATTGCACAATGGAATAATAAGTTATTTAGGATGCGTCTTGTCTTCATGAACTGGCTTGGAATGCATGCGGGTACAGGTAGCCGAGGACCAGGTTGGGGTTGGGGCATCTTGCATAACGATGCTTGCAGGGACGTGGGCTATGAACCCAGGGCCTTCCATCTCGGAATCTAGTACCGAAGCCACTAGTGGGGTAGAGTCCAGATTCCGTTCTGCATGATGGGATGTATCCGACACTGGAACATATGTGGATCTCGAGATTTAATCTACGCCAAGGCGCTAGCCAGCAGATATCGAGGCAATGTTTTGCAAATGACAACCAAAACAAAGGGAGCGGAGCAGTAGAAAAACATAATGTTTGGAAGAATGTCTGCTTGCCTTCTGCTCCCCGTCGTTCGAGGACCCATTCCTCTATTGTATTATTAACCAAAAACAACATTTCTAAGGAAAAACAAATGAAAAAATTGTTACCAAAAAATAACCTCTGGAATTTCTGTCGCATCGAATATAGTTCTCCAAAGGGAAAGCCCTATTGTGGTTTAGACTATTTCAAATTTGAAATCCTGCACTCACTAAAGAATTGGTGTTTAAACAGCCAATCAGGCCACACATATTAAGCCAAGTCCTTTGATCCAGGGAGAAAGGGGTGTTTGTGTCTACGCACGAGACAAGCAACTCCTGCTGCCGTGGACCAAGTGTAGACCGCACGACGGACTGGACACTGGGGGAGAGATGTGGGACTGTGCGCTACGAGCTCTGGGCAGGCAGTATCATTATGCATGAATCTGGAGCACTACTGCAGATCACACACACACACACACACACACACACACACACACACACACACACACACACACACACACACACACACACACACACACACACACACACACACACACACACACACACACACACACACACACACACACACACACACACACACACTACCAAAACCATATTTGCCATCCTTCCAGAACAGCAGATTAACATTACAATTTTCTGACTTTTTGGACGCCACAAAAAAGAAGAGGGCTTTATTCAAAGCTTTACAGTAAAGAAGTGTTTATCAAGATGCATGCATACAGATGTATACAGATGTGCCAACCTTACATTTCTTTAGGTTGGCAAACTGAAACGTTGCACACAAAAAATTAAACTCTTGGCCAAGGTGTAAGACTGGCCTATGTAATTTCAAAGTGTGAGTCATCCATCCCAATATAGTGGGAGTGTTTGTGTGCGTGTCCGAGTGTGTTTGCAAGTCTGCGGGCATGTGAGGATCGTGTGTGTGTGTGTGTGTGTGTGTGTGTGTGTGTGTGTGTGTGTGTGTGTGTGTGTGTGTGTGTGTGTGTGTGTGTGTGTGTGTGTGTGTTTGTGTGAATGTGCCTCGTGTGTGTGTGTGTGTGTGTGTGTGTGTGTGTGTGTGCGTTAGTGAGTGTGTGTGTGTGTGTGGTGTGTGTGTGTGTGTGTGTGGGGGGGGGAGCGGTGCGGTCACAGCCATCAGTTTGTTCCAACGCGGGGCCTAATGCTCCACTACCTCGGGCCCGGTAGTCAATTATCTCCTCGGCCTGAGGTGAGACCGCCACATTAAGTCCAGCGCCGCTCATGGGAACGACCCAGACAGCACACACGTCTATTTAGAGAGCTCTGATGATAACAGCGCCATGATGCTGGGGCTGGGGGTGGAGGATGAGGCGGGGGTGGGGGTGGGGGTCGTGACGGAGGAGCTAATGGGGAGATCTGGTCGGTGAGCAGGGGCAGTAGGGCAGTACCGCTCCACAACCCCTTCCTGGTACGCCACATCCCTCTGTCCGCCTTTCGCTCAGTGGCTCTTTCTCTCTGGCTCTCTCTCGGACACAACTTCTCGATCCCAACCAAACATCTTTAACCTGTATTATTTTTACCCGTCAACGAGCCTTGATTAATTATATTCCTTAATGAAATTTTTTACATAAAAATATATTTTTATTATTAGTCATTGCAGGAGCCTTCCTCAGCTATGACCTCTCTGTGACGTCTTTCGCCCCGGCCCGCCTCCTTCGCTCGCAGAGAAATTACAACAGCCAGTACGGCACGACGCACATAGTCATAAAAGTGGACGACTGACACACGCAACCCTATAAAAAGGAGCCCATCAATCAGCCAGCACTGGCCCAACAGCAGCCGGCAGGGCTGGTGAACAGGGGGGCCCCACCAACGGGGGGACCTGGGCCCACAGGTTGGCCCGCCCTTCATCTAAGGGAGGTGTGGGCTGGGAAGAGATGGGACAGCCTGCGTCATCTCTCCATCCCTCCATCTAAATACCGCCACAGCAATCAGGCACACCTGCACGCGCACCAACACAACCCCATTGGGTTAGTATAGATCCCTGGTGGATGGAAGTGGGGCTCTTCATGGACGTGGGAGCAGACCCTCCTATTGCACCAAAACATTTCTGCAGGTTTTCCACAACAGTTCCATGCCCAAGAGGCTGTGCGGCTCGTTGAGGACGAGTCAACAAGCATATTAAGTCGCTGATCTACACGATCCTCTACACTCGCCTCAAAGCTAGTGTGTGTTTGTGTGCGCGCGTGTGTGTTGTGGCGGAGAGCCGCCCGTTATCTCCCCAGGAGGCGCAGGGGAGTGCTGAGCGCGGTGACATGTAGACCAGCCGTCACAGTGAGGGAGCCGCTCGCTGCATGGGAGCCCAACACGCCGTGCCAGAGTTTAGCCTGCCGGAGCGCATCTCCCGCGACACAGATTTCTGTTCAGTGTTTATTAATACATACGCTGCCGTGGCAACAGGGACTTCAGTGATACCATCTGAGCCGTGTGCTGCCTCCCAAAACCTCCCCCCCCCCCCCCCCTGCGCGCACGCTCCCCACATTATGCCGTCTGATTTTACAAAAGCTGTCTTCAGATTAGGGTGATTCATTTGTGGCGTGGAGCCGCTGGTGCAGCTGCTCCCAGTGTGCTCAGAGGGCCATCGGATCACACGGGCTAAGCTGTAAGTCTCCTCAGTGTGCAGGGACGAGATCAACTGGGTCGTGTGCTGCTGGTGGTGCTTGGAGCAAACTTAAAGTCTTAAGAGTCCCGGTTCTTTTGGGAGTAAATACGTGGAGCTGAAATCCTTTTTATAATATCATATTTACATGTATTGAGAGGCTAATGAAACAAGCTCCGCCGTGTAGGGAATGCAGCAGAGGGACGATAACAGAATCGACCGTGCTGCTGTGCTTCGAACATGCAACAGCAGAAAATAGCAAACACAGAGGGACTCGGGAGACTTGGAACAGCCAAAGGGTTATGGGGTGCAGAGGCAGGAGGATGACAGGGGTCATAAAGCAGGAACCGGGTGCTCCCTCACATCAGGCGTGATGGACGAGAGTTGGCCCCCCTCGACTCACCTTATAGGCTCGGTTAATTTGATTGGCGGCCCAGGCGGCGTACTTGATGTTGTCCTTTTTCACCTTGGCACCGACTTTGGGGCTGGCAGCGATGTGGCTCGCCGACTGGAAGGGAAGGGAGGCGGGGGAGACATAAAAGAGGAGTCAAGTGGGACGGTTATAAAACGAAGATGTTCTCTCCAGATCAAAGTGAGAGGGGGGAAATGGAGATAAATGGGCATGGCCAGGGCCCCGTGTACCACCTCACCAGTCACCGTGGCACAATGTCAGGAAAAAGCGAAGCCTTACGACAAGCGAGCAGAAAATAGTGTTGACAAGGAGGGGGAAAAAGTGAGCGTTACAATGGCCCTGTATGTTGAAACCTCCAGCCGCTCTTTTCTGGTTCCAGCGTCGCCTGATGTGTTGTGTCACTGAAAGGAACCCCTAATTTTTCTGACACTTTGGACTCCTGGCGATGAAAGGGGCCTAGCATGTCTTCGCAAAAATATGAAAAAACAAAAAATATAAAAAGCGGGAGGAGGAGGGGGTCGGGAGGGGGGGGGGGGGGGGGGGGGGAGGCCGGCTTGCGGCGGGAAGAGCGGCGTGTGAATCATGCTCTCTGGCTGGCCTGCGCTCCCCTCGAGAACCACAAATCCCATGTCTTTCCCATGTTGCTGCCATCCTCCCCGCAGCCAAAACCATAGAGGGCTTAGCGGGCCCACGCTTCAAAGACCTCCCTCGCAACGTGCTGAAAACTTAACTCGACATAAATCGACCTGGTACTGCCTTCCGCCCCAGCTTTTGTTTTTTCCCTTTCTATTAACGGTGCCGTAAAACAACGAGCGTGATGCCCGGGGAAACGGGCTATCCCTCTGATGGCGAGCGTTTGTCGGTGACGACACAGAGGAAATCCCCGGGAATGTGGCTGACCCTGCCCAGGTGCATTCTCATACACAGAGTCGGGTCAAACCCCCCCCCCCCCCCCCCCCCCCCCACGGTAGCCCTGCCCTTCCACTATCATGACGGTACAACGGGACCGTGTATTTTAATTTTTTTCCCGGGGAACGCCGGCTGCCCCTCCGCTGAACCCCTGCGCACCTGTCAGGGGCTGCAGCGTTGCCGCGGAGACTAACGGCCCGTGGAGCGCAATCAAGACGGAACGAACACCCTCCGCTCACCCACCAGAGGCTCAACTCGTACCTGAAGCCTCCGCTAAAGACCAGATGTGTCAGCAGAGGACTTGTCAGGGCGGGCTGGGGGGGGTGTTGGGGGGAGCGCTGAGGCCTACTCTGTCTCCGGACCAGCGTGATTGGGACCAGGACCACAATGTGTTTCTGCTTTGCCTCGCCGGGGTCCTCCTGCACACGCTGCCTACACCTATAAGCATCATAAGTGCTTTCAGAAGGGCCCGTGTTGTGGGCCTGCCTTGGCATGAGGTGTTTGGACGACCTGAAGGATCCCAGGACCCGCGGAGAGGAAACACTGTGGGTCTGTGTGTCGGGGCGCTGCTGCTGGCCTGCCCACCCCCGGTCCACATAAAACCAACACACCCACACACACAAACCCACCCACCACACACCCACACACACAAAGGAACATCACCCCCCCCCCACCCCCCAAACACACTCCATTTGTGTTTTTATGTCAGGGCTCACTTACACATGATGTATTGGTGCTAATGGACAACATCCTGTTTAAACAAATATACAGATGAAAGGACCATTTACGCAGACAAATTCCCCCCCCCCCACAATGAAAAAGGCATCTGGCTGCTTCATTTTCCAATGTCAGAACACTAGCAGTAGTGGACTCTTTTCCCTCATTAACTTGCTACCCCCCCCCCCCTCCCATTCATTTACACAGATCTTACTACTAAAATAGACGTATCCACGAGGGTAGACTTCAAGTTCAGTCTGAGTCAGCAGTAGGTTGACCTGTCTATGAGATATTTCTATGCCCCCCCCATCACCACACAAACGCTGAGACACACCTCAGGAGCCTTGACAAACCACAGTCAGAAGGAGTGTTCTCCAGCTGCAGCACCACAATTTTTTATATTTTGTTTTTTCATTTCTCCCATTCCTCTGCTCTCTCTTCTCTTTGGCCTCAAATCATTCACGCGGGGAATGGCTACTCACCATGTAGAGCCCGAACAAAGCCCTCATGTTTCGGTTGTTCAGCCTCAGTGCCTGGGCAAAATACTTCCTGGACAGCTCCAGGTTGTCCAGGCCCCCCTGGGTGTACTTCACCTGTGTGAGAAGGCGTTAAAGGGCTGCAATGAGACTTGAGGGGAAGCTAGCAAAATGACAGCATGACGTCTGAATGAGCAACAAAAAAATATTAAGCACCATCACATTAAAAAAGAAAACACATAAACGTGGTCCAGGGGACGTTTAAACGAGGCGAAGGGGGCCGGGGCCGCTGTTCGGGGTCACCGAGGAGGGAGCGATCCCACCGAGAGGGCCTCGTTCAGATTTCACAGTTACCCCTCAGCTCCTCCGGAGCCGTCAGCACCGCGGCTAATGAGCCGACGTCTTGGTTCGTCTGGGAAACTCAGCCGTAATAATTAATGGAGGGTGCGCCGGCGGTGAGGCCGGCGGCTCGGTCGAACCAAAACAAAATAGCTGCGCTTCAACTCTCGATGACGAACGCTAGCGTCGACCCACCACATTCCCTCCTAAACGATGACATCATTGTTTTCAGTGTAAAAATAAACGTCCCGTGGCGCTCCCCGTGGAACGCGTATAACGGTGAGTTGCCGTGATGCCGGCGACGACGCAAAGCAGGGCTTAGCCTACCGGGGGACGGACAAACAGACACTGTGGGGGGGGGGGGGGGGGGGGGAGTAAACCTACCTCAGCATACTGTTCGCAGTACAAGTGATTGTGTGGATTGGTCATCATCAGCTCCTCCAGGCAGAATGCGGCCTTTCCGTAGCTATGGTGACGGTGGCGGGAAAAAAAAGGAAAGAAAAAACAGGTGTCAGACTGATACAGCTGTGGATGCGTCATCTCTCAGCCGTTAACAGAGTGATGCTTCAGAGGTGGTTCTCAAGCGTGAAGCGGGAGGTCTGGCACCCCCATAAATCCACAGGAATAAATGTGCATGAAAAAAAAGGCTGCATTAAATCGCGGTTCGCTTCTCCGCGAGGGCCTTGGGCTTTGTGCTACGACACTCTGGTGAGGTTTCCCTCCACTGCCGCGACGTTAACCGTGTTAACAGGCCTACCGTAAGGCCTTCCTGAGCCAGACAGCTGGCGTAGGTAATCGCCGATCTAGTGAGCTTTTGGTTCTCCCTCTCCTTTTCTGGAGGGAGGCCGAAGAAGGGGACGTTACAGGGGAGAGGGAGGATGGGAGGGGGAGGGAGGAGGTGGGCAGGCAGCGAGGATCAATCTTGTCTTTTCTGTGTGCATTTTCAGCCTTTAATGTGTAGTTAACTATCCTCCTGAGGTCAGCGCTACGGTGAGGGGCTGGCATGCCGCGCCTGCTCGCTCGGATGAGATCACTGCTCCGCAGACTTGCTGAGCTGTTGACCTCACGCTTAAGATCTGACGCACGGCCACGCACGACCCCGTGCAAACACGACCAAACAAATCAGAAGGCGAGGAGGGTATCCCATTTCACTGCATCTCATTTTTTTTATAGAATTTTCACTTCATCCAATGCCTTGTCATGTGATTTTTTTTCTAAAGTGGTTATGGCTGGCCAACTCTGTGATTCTGCACTTTATCAGGGAAGAAAAAAATTGTGCCTGCTTCACAACTACGGATCAGGATAGATAATTTATAGTAATTGCATTGGCAGCGAGAAGGGAAGATAAATGCTGTGACGCAAACAAGCCCAAGAGCCGCCGGCCAAGATATGAAGGACCAAATAATAGCATGTAAAGAATGCTAAGTTCAAAACGTTGGCGGCATTCGAGAGGAAAGAAGGTGGCAACAATGAGGGAAATCAGGAGGGGTCGTTCCTGGTGAGGAGGGGCCTTTGGAAGGATGGGGGCTGCTTACAATTACCACTTCCTCCACATAAAGACTTTCAGATGTGCCTGTGCAGTGGCCCCAGTCTACAACCGTGCCAGTTGCATCAGCCATTAGCCAGAGCCCTGTATCGGGTCCAGAGCCCTAACCTAGCCTACCCTTGTTCTGAGCCCTCGAAAACCCACTGTTATCGTTCTCTTCTCAAAGCCTTGTCTGGAGCCTTTTTCTTTTTAAATGGTGCATGGGAAGGAAGAAACGGTCTGCACGTCTAACTGTGAGAATCCCCCCAATTCCTTGGGAAGTACAAAGGGGTGGGCATTTCCTAAACAACGACCAAACTGTCTGCATGTCCCAAAAAAAAAAACAGATGGGCAAGCATGCAGATACTAAACTGTCAATTGAGCCTGCAAATTGCTTTATATATTTTTTCAAATAACTAGTCTCGGTGGCTAATCCTGCAAGACACATGCGGCACAAACTCGCCAGTTACGTGCATCGATGGCGAAGAGACAGTTTAAACATCACTGGCATGTGGATTGTTTTGAGAGAGGCAGGCTTTGTGGCTATTAATTACGGTCTTAATGTGTTAGTGCTGACGCCTGGCGGGAACCCCAACAATGGCCGTCCAGAGACAGAGAACGCTTTGTTTATTATCGAGCTCCCAGAGAGCCGTGCGCATGCGAGAGTTTATTTCTCTTCCTCACTCCTCCATCAGCTCCGTGTTTTCCCTGGCGGGATCAACAAAAAAAAAGTCCCCACCTTCTCCCTGGGAATTATACAGCAGCCACTCCCTCTCTTCAACTCCTGTCACTCTTTTCCCTCTCTCAAACACACACACACACACAAGGCCTACTCGACCATTGTGGAAAAGAGGTGATAATACCATGCCGTCCGGAAGTGGAGGAGGGAAAAAAGGGAGTTTGTCACCCAAAATAAAGAAAACAATGAAAAGAAATTGACACGCCCGTAGATAAGGGCCCGTGGGAGTGAATGGTGTGATATTAGACGTGTTGGGCTAAGCTGGGAGATAATCGCCTCACCCCTGGATTTCCTCTGGCTGCTACAGCAATAAAGCCCAGCAGACAAAAGCTCTGAAACATCCAATAAGTAGCCTTCTCACCGCACTGAACATTCCAGCCACCACCGTCGAGCACCGGGGCAACCGTAAAGCCAGCGTGAACACACATTCGCTCTCTCCCACACACATGTCAAATGTGCACCATTTGACTGGGATGATGCTTCACTGCCTTCTAAACCCCAGATAATTAAGGGGGCTGGGAGGATTAAAGGTGACAATCCCTGAACGATTCACCCTGGCAACACAGATATCAGCAGGGGTGCGGAGATCTCCTCTGGATCCCGTAGGCAGGGGAGAGGAGGGCTTAAGGGTCCGAAATCCTATTACACGATGTGACAAAACACTGCAAGGGCTCCCATTCAGAGCTGCCGAAACAGTCGGGCATCGACCGACTTGCCATTGTTGGGATTGTTCAGATCAAGCCATCAGGCCAGGTAGACTGACCGACGATGAAGACATGCGCTATTTAGCCTCAACAGATATCCAATAAACAAGAACTTGGCGTACCTCAGCCCGTCCACAGGTCCGTTGTTAACTTGTATCTGAACCCACTGATCAGCTTGAATTAAAAGACTACACTTTATGACACTTGTTTTGTATCGTCATAAACCGCTGCACAGACGGAGCCCCATACATCAAGACACACCGCATGTGTGGATGCCCAAGTCTGACGCGGTCAAAATAAACGGCTGTCCAGAATGAGCTTCACATATTCACACACTAGAGAGTCTTTCAACTTGTTTGAGATTTGCTTTTCTGTTTATCTTGTTCTGCCTCCGACTGTCGGGGTACTTTTTCACGCTCCTCCTGCTTGTTTCTATATTTGTATTTTTGAATGTGGAAACGGTGCCTTACTCGTGTTCGTTGATGTAGAGTTCAGAGAGTTCATGCCACGCTTCCTGATCCCCAACAAACCTGCAACAAAACACAATGGACATGCATTGACCCTTGAATGAGCGTCTAAAACAACGTGATAAGGATTGATTAGTGTGTTGGACAGGGTTTTGGTTGGACCGACATGGTAATCAAACAGAAAGCCTGTTTTTACGGTCACACTTACTGCTCCAGGTACTCGTTGAGCTCACGGATGGCTTCAGCAGGCTTCCCCTGGGCCTTAAGGATGGAGATTTTGCGTTTTCTGGCCGCCTGTATACGGACACAAACACAGCATTACAGAATCCCTGCATGGCTTTTTCTGGGGGTGAGTGGAGGATCTACCACAGCGATGCCAGGACATTTTTATAGTGTCTCATAATCTACCCGTCATTAAATGGTAAAAAGGAGGCATTTTATGAAAACACGGTGAAATAGTGATTCATGTGGAACTTTGTGTGTGTGTGCATGGATGTGTGCATCTCTCTGTGCGAGAAGGGAGTGGGCCATCACTGTTTATCGTCAGCGATGGCAAGTCAATGAATATTGTTGCTTGCAATTAAATATCAGCCCACACCAGCAAATCCTTAGGGGTAGTTAATGGCCATGGCTGAAGGGGTTGGGAACGGCTTCATAGATACGCAAACATACGAGTCAATGCTTGGGAAGATAGGCCTAGCAGCAGAGTCGAAATGGGATTCGTTTATGGGAAAAAAATTACTTGATTCTATTCCGGACCCATTGCTTGCGTGCCCTGCATGCATTTGGAATTGCCTCTGCCCCAACTTCCATCGGACTCAAAATTGCTTTCCGTTTCGTTTGATGTTGCAAGTGACCTAGGGCGGATTAGATTCTCATCAATCTGATCGAGGATCTTGCGTATTACGGCTGCTCCAACAAACTTTCCAGACCCCCCCCCCCCCCCCCTCCAACCTCTTCCCCTTCCCCACAGTAGTGCCTGAAAAGCTAAAGGCGCAGCTTCTCCATTAGCAGTGGACAGCCCCTGCCACAGCTCATTTTATTTATGGACTGGCACTTGACGGAGTGAGGCTTCCTCTCTCTCTCTCCGTCTCTCTCTCTCTCACTCTCCCCCACACCCATAACCAAAGCCATTGAGGGCTACGTATGAGTCATGTCTAGGGGGCTGTAAATCTGGGACTCCTGACACCGACGTCACAAGAAATCCACTTCTATTCCATCACAAGTGGGACCTGCAGAGGGACCTTTGCCTTCACTGAGCGCAGGTCGGGTTGTGCTTGCTACCCGCAGCTCTCTTATGGGAAAGGGCCACACAGAGCCTGTCATAAGAGGGCTAATAGGACTTCTATCGTCAAGGATTAGGGCCTATTCATTAAAATGTGTGAAGAAATGTGCAAGGTTGTTAAGAAGATGAGAGGAGAGGAGTGTATGCTAGGGGGTGGTCTGAAGTCAATTTGGAAGAGATAATTAGTTGAATATGCTGTGTGGTTAAAAAGCAATGGGGAACATGGAAAGGTCAAACAATTATTTACCCTTCTCAAACATCTGAGTGTAAAACAGCGATGACACATTGAGCATGGGGTGCATTACATTCATGAGATTCAATGTTCAACTATGATTTTCAGGCTCATTTTTGACTAACTGATAAGCATGTGGCCTCTTTCCCTGTCCATTACCGGGAAAGACGCTGGAAAGCGGTCTAGGAGACCAGTCCTGTTGAATGTCGATTTTCACACTCATGCACCCCTCCCACCGTCACCCCACCCGTTTCTCACAGGCACTGAGATTGGAAACCAAAGAATACTTGGGGTTCAAAGAAACAACATATGGAAGTTGGTAGGCCAGAGAGTCACACGGCACTTTATTAAACACGGCGCAGTTCCAAACCGCTCCTCTCTTGCGCCCTTCTCCTTTCTTCTAACTAATGATCCAGAAAAAAACCTGGCAATGGATTTCGCCCTACTGTTGTCTGGGACTTTATTCTTTTTAATTCTCCTTAAAAGAAAAGGGAGGATATTTGCATCCCAATTGACTGAACGGCATACAAGCCAAATGTTATCCATAACGCAACAAGGCATCAGAACATGACTGTCAGCCGCCCTACATAGTAAATGCTCTGTTCAAAGTAACACATCCAAAAATGGCCGTACGGCCTACAGGCCTAATGTTCTGTATAAAGTATCACAGCATCACAGCATGACTGCATTGCTGAGGTCTGCTGAGACACACAGTCTACTGGAGAAGTAGAACTATTAGCCATATCGTCAATTGACTTCTAAACAATGGTGTTGAATAATTCTCAAAGAGAAGACCCGTTTCTGCCAAGACATTTGAGAGCACCTGACCCCTGCAAACACTGACTCGATTGGCATTAAATATTTCACATTATATAATCCTACAAATCAACCGCAGTGTGATATTTTCAGACCACAAATGTCTTGTTTGAGAAACACTGGCTTCGTGCACAAACCAATTAGGTTGAAATGACAGGGTTAGAATTCAAATTTGAACGATTTAGTCAGTTGGCTGCTTGGAAGAAAATATCGAAAATGCTCCACGGATCGAAAGCACAAGTAATGCAAGAAAGAAATGCATTTACACGGAGGCAGACGAGACATTCTCCAGATCATTGCTGTAGGTACTGGAACATAGCAAGGAATGGAAGGGCTACAAGTTTGAAACATTTTTTGGACACCGCCATGGCAAAGAATCCTTGAACAATTTTTGTTGATTCAACAATTTTGGTTAATGGGTACCACATCTATTCCACAGCCTGTAATTACAACAACTCAGTTTCCAATCTCTGCTGCTCATACTGGGATGCCTCGCAAGTCTTCCTTGCGGTCGCCAATTTTCCGCCTTTACTCGGGCCGATCTCTAGCCCAGGCCTGAAGAACATGTCGGAGAACCCACCCGGAGATATCCCTCGCTCCGGGACAGGTGATCAAGGATGACTTTAGGTTAAGTACTCCAAAACTACACCCAGTGCGACTGTGGGAAAATGGTTGTGCAGGTTGGATTGAAAAAGAAAGCGGTCCACTCCCTTTCCCGGGGTGTTCCACTGGGTAGTGTCGACGCCAACATCCTGGGCCTTCTTCAGATTGCAACAACAATTTCCATGGCGGCGGTGACCTTTATGTGACAAACCCTTTCCTGTAGATTAGGATACTTTAAAAGTCTATCAGCCTCACTGTCTTTGAATCCACAAGAGTTCATCCCTCAATCGTTATCAACTTGCTGTTGCCAAGTTGTTATCCAAGTTACGTCGTTCCTTGTTAGGCAAAGCATGTATAAGGTGTGTAAAGAGATTAAAATATACATATGGTAAAGTTAATCCATATAGCTCTCGAAAATCCTAATGCTCGTTAACCTGTATCTTATAAAAGCTAAATGCTGAACAATGTATACTGCTCTAAAGCTTGTAATTGAAACACGTCTAGAGAGCTATAGCTCATGAAGGTAAATAAACCAGATTGGCATTAGGATTCCACAGCTCCAACAGCAACATGAGGATAAAATAAACATACAGACAGTCATGGCCAACGTAAAGGTGAGACTGACACAGAAGAGGCATTAGGGGGATGCCAGCTGTTGTAAGCCACAAGGAGAGATTATGAAACTGAGGGGGGCATTCGCTTTACTCCATAGTGCAGTAGAGGAGGGGGGATTGGATCGGAGCAAAGTAAGGTTTATTGACTTTGTAAGCAAGACTTCCATCTGTTTAAAACAGATAGTCAATGAACTGGGGAATCTTCACATGGCATCCAAAGAACAAATATCCAAGCACTTTACCAATAGAGAGAAAAAAAAAAGGAAAGACTCAATATTCCCAAAGCAAGTCCATGTGTTGGACGAAGCACGATTATGTCTTAAAAAAATATATTGCCAAATGAAATAATGATGTGGTTGCTTTTGAGAGTCCCTTTCATTTTGTAGAATAGCCTGTGTTCACCCTGGGGATCTTTAACCAGCAGGTACATCATGTTCTCGTCACTCATGCTTGAGGGACAACCAATTTATTTATTTTTATTCTACATGTTTTCCCCTGGCTGATGTCATCCGACAGCACAAAGTTACTCACCTAATTAAATAGAAAAAAACAACTTCTTAAGATCAAACAAGGCAGCAACGGAGATGCCCAATCTTAAAGCGTACTCTTTTTACCAGCAGATGGAATCTGACTCTGGAAAGCAGGCAAAAGCAAAAGGTCTTGGCGTAATCCAAGACTCTGGTTTAAGTGAAGTCGTGTTCACTATGTCGACCTGGTCACTGTTATTGTACTATACAAACCAAACTACGATAATGCAACAAGATAGCAGAGAAGTGCATCCGTGATTTTATCTCAAGTATATTGGATTATTTTGCCCAATGTAATGCTCTTTTTAACCTGTCGGCTACAATCCCTAGACAACATGTTCAGACCTCCGCTACACGACCTCTGGCGTTGGTTTAAGAGAGGGAGAACATATCACTCCTTTGTTGGCCTCAGTGCATGCAAGACGGTCCCGTGGGATTTCTGTAACAAGAAACTAAAAACGTACATGTTTTCACAGGACTTTAACGAGAAGGACCGTGTTATTTTATCTCCGTTCGCTTCATTTTTTCCCTAACTTTCTTTTGTCGTATTATTTCATAAATCTTTCTTTACCTGATGTTAGATTATCTCCCTTATTTCCAATCCAACTTAAATGTGTTAGGAGCACCTGCATTCTTTGACCCATCTACTCCAATGGCACTTTAAAGCAACGTTGTTTATTGTTGATCATAACTTACTTTAAGAGATGCGGGTAATAAAAACGCTGAAAACCACGACAATACTTAAAAAATGTGCTGTTAAGAGATACAGGCTAATGATCCCGCTGCCTTTCACCTGCGTCGAAAAGTTTTGGCCGGGGGATGGTAGACAAAATTGGGGGAGGTAGGGGCCAGAGGCACAGACCTGTTAATAAGGCTCCGACTAGTAAATCACAGTCTTCAAAAGGCAGGCACTTCTTTATTAAGACTGTTAAGTTACCCAGAGTCAATCCGACGTTGACTCAGACGGTGAATCACCCCCATCACGCACCCTCCCCTCGGCCCTAAACACTTGTCAGGCGCACGGGTGAGAGAGCGAGCGCCAGTGCTGCGACAGAGGTCAAGAAGGGCCAACGGGAAGTTCAACTTCAGCAAACTCATGGCCCTGAGGCCAAAAAAAAAGGAGAACTAGCTGTGGCCAACTCAAGGCCCGCCAAGGAAGGTCAGAAGGAACCACAGAGGCAAACCAAATGAACTACTGAGCCATCTGTTAAGTGCACCATTTCCCAGCCCCGTTCTCACCGTGTTCGTGGGGTCGTCTTGCAGAATTGCCTCATAGTACTTGGTCGCCTCGTCGTACCTTGACAGAAAAAAAAAAAATCAAAAGTAGGAAAGGTATTACTTTTTTTTGTAATCAAAGAGTTACCTGTCAGGGAAAGCGAGGTAGAATGTGAAATCAAACAAGAGTTCAGGGCAATTGGGTTTCTCCATACGGCACTGCATATTATCCCTGTGATTACGCTGAGGCCGGGCAGAGACCAGGAGGGCTCCAAAGAGAGAAATAAACACTCATTAAACTTTAACTTGCTGCTGGAGCGGCAGGACCCAGTGAGGTGCTTATATCACCTCACCATGAGTCATGAAATCAATATGAACAAAGCACACAGGCCCTGCAGATTGTATTCTCTTTTGATTGTGTCCACCTTGGGTTCACCTTTAAACAATTGAAATCTCTCTTGTTTTACATCAGTCCAGTGGGACTGGGGTTTTCCTTCGGCTCCGAGGAAAACCCCTCTTCCTTTACACATGTGAACCTGATAAGCAACTGGAATCTAACATTTTGTCTCAAAGCATCAGTGCGGGACCACATGGACATGTATGAAATGATTTAGGCTGGAGTTATGAGCTGTAAACATCCAATCACATGGTGGAATAATCTGGGCGTTGGAGTCCATGTGCACTTGACTTGTCTTTCCCAATTTGGAACTGAGGGATAACTTAAAAAACAACTTCTTATTGGGGCAATCAGCATCACTGATACTTGTAGGAGTCTAAGCTGGGATTCTAGGATCAAAACGGGCCCCACCCACAACCTTCAAAAGACAGAAGCTACTCTGGTTCCTATTAGTGGAGAACAGGCTCTACTTCCAGTGCTGCCCCGAAACCTCACAATCACTTTATTACTCAGACACACTCTGGGAGATTTCAGATGGCACCAGGCAACCACTCCTGAGCCACTTTGATTTGCTTTATTTACTTAAGGACCCTGTGTGTGTGTGTGTGTGTGTGTGTGTGTGTGTGTGTGTGTGTGTGTGTGTGTGTGTGTGTGTGTGTGTGTGTGTGTGTGTGTGTTTTGAAGCAGTGTCATTCATGTTGAGCTACACGCATGCTGACAATTAGATTCCAGCGTAGCGTTCACTTTATTTGACAACGGCAGAGCGGCCCCTCATATTTATCACACAGAGTCTGACACTACCGATAAACCAGTGACCGCGATCCACACTGGGAATGTGTGAGAGGCGGTCAACAGCTTGAATTGGCCTTACCTCAGCTCGGCCACGACCAAAATATCTCTGTTTATCCTCCTCGCTCATACACTACGCTTTCCTTTTTTATGAATCGAAGATTTAAAATAAAACAAGGGAGGGAAGTAAGGGGGGGGGGGGGGGAGGTCTGATTGCGGTGATCTGAGCGGCTAAAAGGACGCGCTCACAGCACCGACCAAAATACAAATAAGATTTAAAAATACAGAGAGGGAGAGGGAAAGATAAGGAAAAAAACAACAGAGTGAGAGAGGTTAAGAAATAAAAGAGCAGCAAAGATTGAGGGACCCCCAGAATAACAGTGGGGTCTGACCACTTCCTTCCCGGGAATCCCTCACTAAGGCTAAAAGGCCACAGGACTACCCAGGACTCAACCCTTGCTTGGTCCTGAACCCTTTTTTTTCCCTCCAAAGCAATTGCGGGTGATCCAAATCATAACACACCCTACCACATTTTCTCTCTCTCTCTCTCTCTCTCTCTCTCTCTCTCTCTCTCTCTCTCTCTCTCTCTCTCTCTCTCTCTCTCTCTCTCTCTCTCTCTCTCTCTCTCTCTCTCTCTCTCTCTCTCTCTCTCTCTCTCTCTCTCTCTCTCTCTCTCTCTCTCTCTCTCTCTCTCTCCTCTCTCCCCCCCTCCCTCCCTCCCTCCATCTCTCACACACAAACACGCGCACACACACATTACGTTTTACCACTTAGCATCTGCTCACAGAGCCGTGTCCTCCAGCCTTCCCAAACTGTTATGCATACAATTCCGAGGGCGTGCTGCTGTGTCCCCACGCCATCTTTCCACATTTGGTTTTCTCTCGGCCTCCGATGCTTACCTTTCCAAAGCTTCCAGCCGCATGCCCGATAATCGCTTCACTCTGTGGCTATCTGGAAACTGCTTCCTCAGTTCCTGTAGACAGGTCTGCAAGGATGTGGGCACAGAATGGGCAATTATAGTTGGCTGCAGCTTACTTCATCTTCCACTAAATTTGCCCCCCTGCTTAGCACAATGGTACTTGCCGGAACCATTGTCATGTCCGAAGGCATAAAAAAAAAGAAGTAATATGGCGCTGGGGCGGCCCCCCATGCATTACGTATCATAACACGGACACAAAGGGCTTTCACCTCTTCGTTGATGTTGGGTGGGAGGAGAGGTTAACATCGCGGACCGAGACAGAGAAGGGCTAATGTAATGCTGGCATGCTACCCCGTGAGGGCCAGCTGGCTCTGCCTCTACGATAGAAAGTGGGAGGCAGCGCTCTGCCCAGCAGGTTTCTGGTGGTTTTCTCTCAGAATCCCCATGTTATGCACATATTCGTGAGAGAGGGGAGGCATGTTTATTGTCATGCACTGTCTTGGGCCGAGTGAAGTGTAAAGTCTACTCGAGGGATCGCCTTCTTCAGCTCCATCAGGCAGCTGACATCTGGTCCTCCTGTTTTCACTCTGGCAGCCAGACAGAGCGATGGAGAACTGATTCCAGAAAACCAATGCTGATTAAATGAAACCGTTACCATAATTGCAGAGAAGAAGTGTATTGTAGGGAGCATTTCGAAGCCTTTTAAATTGTGTGGAGTTTATATCAAACAATAGTGTGATAATAGTCTAAAATGTAACATATGTCCCTGATCCAATGGATGACTTACGATGACTTACCATGGCCAAGTCGTCCCGACTGCAGTCCAGCGCTGCGATCATCACCTGCTCGTAAATAATCCAAACTAGACAGAGAAAATGCAAAGAGAACATGCAAAACCGTGGAGTTAGTGATGGGTAAATGGACTGCATTTATAAAGCTGTGTTCTGGGAAGCGGAATTAATCATTGTATTTTGTCTGCCAGACAGACGCAGTGGTGTCAACAATACAATACCATTGCTACCTCGATAAGAGAGCAGACGGTTGATCAAAGCGTGACCGAAGAAATAAACTAGCAACCCTCCAAATGAAAGTCAATTTTCTCTATTCATCGATTTTCATATTTTCTTCAAGGTAAAATAAACTGTATACAAATCTCTTTCTAAATTTGTCGGGATGTCAAGTTCTAGTCAGTTGGTAAATTTGTTGCTCTCAATTGTTTGACCAAATCGGTGGTCTGACAATCGCTTGTGTTACTTTCAGGAACTTCTTAATCTATTACTGAAGGAGATATGCAGAATGATGCTTTACATTTTGAGTGATGGCCTGTGTTACACAGAAAAATTACGATTGTAATAATAGGGTTTGATACACTAAGACTTATAAAACAGGGAGGTCCATACAACCTGGTTTCCACAAATTTAAACGCGCCCATAAGGAAGACTCCTAGTCATAACTTACTGAACATTAACTCAAAAAAGCTGTCGGTCTGGCTGCATTTTGTTTAGATGGACGATAAAAAAGTATATCGACTTTATAAGTAAGTAGTAATAAGTACATAGCCAAATCATCTTAAGACATCTTTGGTGTTAAATACTCAATAGGCTTTGAGTCATTTTATGGGTGATTTTCAACCATCGATTGGTCATACAATTCTCAGAATTTCAGTCTGCCAATATTTTATTTTGTTGACTACAGCCCTACTGATATGGATAGCAAATAAATAACTGATGCTGGAGTACAGAAAATTAATAAATAATTGTGGTTAATGTGCTTGTATTGTACAATGCTTATCTTCATCACTTCAATATTGCTATTCATCATATATAATATATATTATATATATATATATATATATATATATATATATATAATATATATATATATATCATGTTTGTAGCCAACCTTGGTGGATTCCCTCATTAACCAGCCCCACATCTCATGTTCCGCATGGCGGTTAGAAATAAAATGTTCACTCACTCAGTTGGCTAGTATAACAGAATTGACTAATGGCCCAACCACTAAAGCCAAATAATTGGATTAATAAGAAAAAACTGAAAAGCTTGTTTTGACAGTGAAGTCAGAAAATCTCTTGAATGGACAGGCGCTCTTATTGAAAAGCAAACCCAGCGCCACCAGGGAAACTGATTGTGCCAGAAACACAGGCATTTCTCCATATTTTATATTTTTTATTATTCCAACCCGTTTCATGTGCCATCTTGTTTCACAGCCAGTTGAAAAGCTGCTGAGAATAAAACCACTGCATGTTCACTGTTTATTCTCCTCTGTATGAGGACTTTATGAATCATAACAAGTGTGCGTAAGGCATTTTTACAGGATAGTCGTTATAATGGAAATCTAGGCCTAGGTTTGATATGTTTACACAAGGAAACACTGACAACATGGCTGCAAGATAGATATGGAGGCCAAGACGCGTGGAGATATATGAAAGACATTAATCATTATTTGTATAAATTAGATGCTGGGCATACCCTTATGCCACTCAGAACCAATGTATGCCAGAAGAAAGATATTTGGATGTCATTTTGTTTTGCTTGCATAACTACAACAATAGCCGACTCACTGTTTGTTAATGCAGCATGTAGCATTGAAAAGCAATACAACTCTAGACAAAGATAAAGAAAGTACGATTTTAGTTATTTTAAGAAAGTTTGTATTGGATAGTGTTTGAAAAGAATAACTCTGCAAGTAAGACTAGCTACCACAAAACAAAAAGCCAGTACAAACTCTTCTCTTGTAGAGCCGTCAGCATGTGTTATGCATATGCACAGATGAGCCCAGAATAAATCATATTTGTCTTGATTGTTTTTCTAGGATTTTAACTTCAGGTCATCTTGTGGCTATTTAATCTCCACTGCGAGTATTACTTTCTCAATAAACCCCTATTGAATTATTCACAGCCTGAAAGCGATTCCGACTTTATTAAATTTGTAATGCATCCTAATTGTGTCTGACATATTTTAATATGTGTAACTATGTGCAGTCAGTAGCACATTCACTGTGTGGCCCGCATTAATGATTAATAATGAAAAGTATTGTACCAGAAGCAGCCATGTATTTAATCAAAATAAATGTCAGTTCTGTTCAGTCAGGCCTATGCACGCATCGTTAAACTTTAGAAGGACTTACCGTCGTCTCCCAGTTTTGATCCATGGTCGCTGATGAGTTCTTCCCCAACATCCACGATTTGTTCACTATTTCGACAGTTATCTTCTCTCCATTTACGAAGCTTGTCTCTCATCTCTGTGAACGACAGGAATGGGCTTCAGTCATTCTGCTAAATATTGTTCTATTGGATAATATATTTTTGACTTGACATTTTCCATCCAAAAGTCCCTCAGCCTACATCTAACGGAAGGACACAATTGCATAATCCCACGAGTTGGAAAACATGCCAACTACAATGGACTATACATAGCATTACTTCTCAAATTAAAAGGAAAACATAAAGGGTAAATTAATTATCAAGAACCAAATACAAAATGGTAATAGAGTTGAATGATACATCGTTGATGATGTTCTCATTAGATTCGTTTGCTATTAGTTGTATTGTATTCTGTTACGGCTTGTGTTTCGGCTACTTTTGTGATGCAGTTGGTACACCTTGTGTGAGCAAATAATATCCAATGCAGACATCTAACCTCGTTCCCAGCAGTTTTAATCTCAGACGGATCGCCTGTATGGGATGCTCCACATTAGCGTTATTGGCGAGAGCGGCATGTATTCAGCTGCGGGGCGGGGGGGGCATTCGAGGTCACATTGGTCCTAAGAAACTCCATATATTTCCCCCGTTCCAAGTATTATTGTCATCACTTATCCTTGTCATGTTTTCGCTCAAGGGACTCTTCAATTGGGGTACACAGCTCATTGGATAAAAGTGCCGGAAATTGCGTGCAGGGGTAATGCTATATTTCAGGATCCTCTCATAATCTCGTCATGACATCAATGGTCGATGTAGACTTGGCAGTGTATTGTCAAACGAAGCGACGTGCAGTTCTCATGGAATCCATTCACGTGTATTAACTAAAGGGAGCAAATACGATTAAACGATCCCAGAATCGTTATAAAACGTGTTAGCCCAAGCTTCAGACGTGATGATGCGTTATTATCATCCCTTCTCTCGGAGAGCTAACATGCTAACTCTCTGAAGCTAACCGACGCTCCATCCAACTATCGTGCTCAAAACATCCTGTGTTTTGTTGCATGTAACACAAACGATAAGACACTAAAGATTGCCGTGAGACCCCTACCACGTATAGAAAGATGCATACAACATAATTACACTAACAAAGCTCGGATGAGATCAGCTGTTTAGCCTAGCACAACTAGCGCTAGCTTGCAGGTCATATGAAGAAGCTGCGTTCTTCCTGTAGTTGTCGTTTAAACACCACACTAAGAGATTACGGCATGCTTTGACTTCACAGGATGAATTTATTGACAGTCATGCATGTCTTGTATGAATAAAACCAATGTCTTCCTATTACCTTCCCAGCCCACATCGTAAAGCTCTGATACGGACGCCATCTTTCCTAGGAACGACACATGCGCCAATTACGTCATGGAGATCCCGTGGTGGGTGTGGCCAGACTTTGGATATGTGCACATGACAAGAGCTCAACACAAAACTGCACTTGACTTGATATCACCTTGCGATTGACATGACCACTATGACAAAAGGCTTGTGTTTGAGCTACATCTATATAGTTTGAATTAATCTATCTGTAAAATACATATAGTCAAAGTCAACTCTATAGTCAATTTCAAAATATGTGCCAGACATACAGAGGAATCGAAATTACGTTTATCTCCGACCCACGGTGCAGAACAAAAGGATGAAAATTAGGTAAAATAAGATAAGGAATTTTGACAATAATTATATTCTGAATAGTGCAAAATGTAAGGCAAAACAAAATGATATAGATAAAATAAAATAAGGTTTATACATTTGAATGTGCAATATGATCTACATTATTTATAATACATGTGCACATTTCACATCTTCATGGTGATCGTCACATTGGATACTTAACAATTGACTTTGTAACAAATAGATGTATGTCTTTGTTGATATTTGCTTTATATGATGACCATGTCCTCCCGCATTATCTGCTAATGCATGAGCTTCGGTTCATGTTTCATCTGAGCATTTTCTACTTACCTCTTCAGTTTTCCTCTTAGCGTATGAAATGTGCTCTCCTAGTACATCTCCTGTTTCTTTTTCTGATTTCCCTCGGGAGGGCCCTGTGGACCTCATCATTCTTCTTCCTCTTTTGTTATGTCCTTGCCTCTCTAAACCAATACACACTTGTTGAGGAAGACTAAGCAGAGATTCGCTTACACAAACATTGCCTTACCTGTCCTCTTACCCGAAAGGACTTTAAAACATGGATGTTTGTTGATGTTCCGTGGTTTTGAAAAAAGAGTGGGAGGTGGGATAGCTCTCTGACAGACATGGGTATTAAAAATAGCACAGCATCTACACAGAGCATGCACAAGTGCAGAAAAAGACTGCAATATCATCATTCATTTTTGAGTGATGCAAGAAATGAAACTGCCTATATGTTTAAGTTACTCTTGAGTAAGTGATTTGTTGAAAGTCTGCACATCGCCACCAGTGGATATGATGTTGCTGGAACACCAAATATCAAAGCAGCCACCAACAAGCCAACAGTGGGGGAAGGGCATTACCCTCTCTGCCAGGGTGCATGAAAGGCTCATAATAACACCAGCATTCAGAAGCAGATATGACACATGTCATGTGTCATCTTCTTAACCGGAGATCCAGCTTATTCGGTGACAAAATAAAGAAAAAAGTTTCTGAATAGACAAGGCATGCTTATGTTAAAGCTACCCTGTTTATGTTCATCAGAAAAGGATAGATCGCCCATTTAAAATCCTAAATTGCACTACTACAGTGGTGCTTTCGTAAGTTTCCTTGCTCTGCAATTTTCTAAAATGACAAGTAAATATACATTTCCTTTACAGTCTCCAAGTATGAAAAGGAAAAATCATGTAGAAAAACTCCACACGGGTTATATTTTGATATGTGACAAAAGCAATCAGAGTCTGCGACGTCTAAAATAAACAGTTATATATAAAACAGAATTAAGGTGTTCTCTGTGGTTTCGAAGGCGGCCTTGCTCCATCAAGATTTCCTTATTGCTGTCTTACAGTAAGTCACATGGAACTTAAACAGGTACAATTAGCGAACAATGTTTGGACACGGCCCTACTGGGAGGCCGCAGTGCTGAGTTTACTTTGAAATCGGATTCTGACCCTTTTCGCCCAACCTTTGCGTTCACCTTTCAGATAAATAATAACTCTCTTCGGGTACTCCTCTGTTGTATCTTTGACCTTGTCTAATGAGAGGCACAGCGTGTAGGAAACTCGGCACATCAACACAGTTATGGATTCTCACTCTTTCACACTTCTCCTCCATAGTGACAGTTCCAAGAACAATATTGAAGCCCCTGATGTTTAGCCCCATACTAGAAATTGATATAACTCCAACCGTGTCAAGCTCAAGACCTAACCGTCCCCATACTCCCCATGAGGCAGCAAGATGGCTGGTGGCAATGGGGTTTTTACCGTGCTGAAATTGTTCTTTGATAGCCAAATGTCATTCATTAAATTCATAAAAGGTTTCGATTTCACTATGAATCACATAAACTATTCTGGTGTTGATTGACTTGCAGAGGTAATGAGATTCAATGTGCATTTTACAATGAAAGATCTTCGACCAAGCTGAATAATTGTTATTGAATAAAGGAAAATGAAGTTTGACATATTTCATGCAATCTTCAAGCTACAGATGATTGCGTTTTGTCAATTTCTGTTTAAAATAACATAAATAAAGTAAAAGTGAACCCTTAGAAGATATGGTATGAACAGGACAGAAATGTATGTTTACTTTTCTCACCATCAAACATAAAAAAAGTGATTTTGAGTAGCCATAATAAATCGTTATTGTTATAAATCGTTATCGGTAAACGTTTCAGTGACAGCAACAGGTTTGCTTCGGTTTACCTCACAGTCGATATAACATAACAGAAGAGCTGTCCTACCAACATGAGGTCTCAAGGCGCTTGTTCTTTGATCTTCTAGTTCCTTCACATTTACATTTTACTTCCTTACATTTAGTTTTCATCCCAATTACCTAATACTAGGGCTATGCTTCGCAGGACCACAGCTCGGTATATGTGGAAGAACAATTATAACCTCTCTTGAAGAATAATCAAATCCTATCCCCAGTGGATAAAGCGGATTCAACTCCATAATCTAGATTTATCTGATTCCACATCCCTTGCTGGTAAAGTCGTCCATGGCCGCAAATTTGGAGATAGTACCACATTTCCTGTAATGTCATGTTTTCAGAGAAAATTGCAGGGGAAAGTGAAATGATGCATATCAAGAGAAGGGATCTGAGGAGCAGTCTTTGGCAAAATGGGATATAGTGGGGTAAACGGGAGAGGAGAAGGGGGGGGGGGATAAACCGGCAAAAAAAGTATTGATCACTTCTTATCACCCACTGTGGGATTTTAGTACATCATATTCCTGCATATCTCCTGAGATCTCTCCATTCTGTCCTTTAAAATGTTGGGCCGTGTATGGATGCACTGAGGGGCTTTGAGAAGTTTTGGTTGTCACTTGTTTCTTCGATTACACGTGTTGGACAGATGTTCCATCTCATGCAAGTCTGCATTGCTTTCCTGGCAGGGGGCTGGGGGCAGGCTAGGTCGATACCCTAGTTTCCCCTATCCATTGAATGTGACAGTGCTGAGGTCAGCATGGGACCTACAACGCATCACAAGTATGTAGGCCATGATTTATAACCAGACACGCACCGCAAGGCAGATGATGCATCTCTAAAGCTCCACGAAAAATATCATTGAAATTCATACAGGCGACTGGAATTTGGATTTGGGGTGGAGATGCTTGGCTTCGCATACACCCGACATTTTTCTTAAAAACATATTGATTTCTTTTTTGACAGATATTATAGTGAGGCCGGTAGCGGGTGTCTTTGGCAGCTCCGTCTGCCTTTCCCTGTCTTGGATTCATTTGTTGACCAAGAAAGCTTTCAGGGGAATGAGGAGCTGGGTTTCACATGGAATGTTTGGCCCATCAACTGTCTCCCCTTTAAGTTTATCCTATTAAGGACTAAGAGTATTTTCTGCAAGACAAACACATACAATGATGGATAACAGTTTTGTACGCTTGGATGTGTTCATGTTTCTGATAACGTCCTTGTAATGGACTCATTTATACAAACACTTTTATCATGTGTGGTCAAGAACAGCTGATACTATAACAACGCAACACACAGAGGACAAATATGGCAAATTATGTTTATAGTTACTTCACTTTCATTTGGCCATTTGTTTAATGTTATAATAGAGCCTGAATCATGACCTCTTCATACATTACCCCGGGCAGCGTGCCCTGGGACTTACGGAGAGCTATGCTCATTAGTTAGCCTTGCCATGTTGGTGTGGTCAAGCTAATATATCCCAAAGTTAGTGGAGAGTAACGTGCCCGAGTTATTTCAAAACCGGGACCACCATGAACAGTATCCATTCCCACATTGTATCTGAAAAATTACAATGGAAAAGAGGTAGAAGTCAAGTTTAAAAAACGATGTACAATCACAAGGGGCAAAGCAAGATTAATTGTGTTCAGTTTTCCAAAGCCTGTTGCAGATATTTTCACATCTAAGCATTCCTTTTATATTTCTAATCTTTTTATTTCCAACGGTTAAATGCATTTGTTTGCGACAGTTGTTAATATGTTTTCTCTTTTTACCTTATCATAGTTTAGCACATCATGCAGACCATATTAGGGTTATTTTTATTCAGAAGTTCACTGCCTTGGAAATTCCTTCTTGATATTCTCCATTGATTTCCATTTGCACCTAAGGTAAGGTAAGGTAACTTTATTTGTACCCGAAGGTAGATTTGGTTGCAGGTACAAAGAGGTTGCATCACCTTTCTCCAATGCAGCCCCTATTATTGTTGTTCTGAATGTTAAAATTCATGGGACATTTTGGAAGATCTAGGGGAAAATACACAACTCTCTGACATGAGGGTAATTATGAAAATGTACCAGGTAGTTGCACCTTTGTACCTGATGCAAATTCATTTGACATTCAGCAAAAAAAGTCATTTGGAAACATCTCTCAACAGAGGAAACAAAAAAAAGCACTGAGTGCATGCCAGAGCTGGCTGTGTCACAAGCAGCTAGTAAAACCAGGCCGACATGGTGAGTGTGCTCTGTTTATGAGTCACTTCTACCTGCCACCGTTCAAAGTTAAAGGAGTGTTTGAGAGAGTTCTGTAACAACAGAGGAGGAATTGAGTAAGGCCATAGGACAGTAGACTGAGGTTGTCAAGTTAACAAACTACTCGTGAAGCCTATTAGGAATGGACCATTTAGTAGCTTATGTAGCCAGTTTTCTGCCAGGTGTGGTTCAACACATGGCCATCTTCTTGAAACAGCAGCTGTCAAAGTGAAGCAAATGAAAAATAGCAGGATTAAACTGAAAGGCAGAAAACATTCGCATATTCTAGAAATAGAGGAAATGTTTACGATTATTAGAATTAATGGGGAAAATGTAATTCTGAATAATAATCTTAGATGCCAATTTTCCCACATCTTTTCTCTCTGGTGAAGCAGTCACACTCTATTTTCTCTTTTGCAGACATTTTTGTGTTGCGGGTTATTTTTTTTAATGATTAGAAAGATTTATTACACCATCCAAATAATATAGCACTAAAGTTTAGTAGGCATTTTCCTTTTCCTTTTTATTTTCTACCAAGCACATACTAAACATCACTCTAAGTATTACCATATAATACAATTAAAATACAACAATTCTGAAACCCGATGCAACTAGTCAAATTACCTCAGGTTTGGGTACTAAATTGAAGATAAGGTTTTAGAGACATTTAGATATAGGAATTATGCTCAGGAGCTCTACCACAAGAGCAATGACAAACTCAGCCAATGTTTAATCTCCTTAAAAGGGCATTGCGTGACAGTTGAGCAGCAGCACAAAACATATTGCCTGCAAGCAATTACTTCTCCCAAAACTGTTTTTGGATCGGCATCTAGCGTCTTTCCTCGTTTTTCTGTCTGAATTCCTGTCTCTAAAGAGATTTACTGTATTTTTCATAAATTCGATGATGAGTTTGCAGATATATAAATGACTGACACACATGATTACAGGGCAGTCGATGTGTCTAACAGGGTTAAAACCGTTTGGAGTTTTCCAGAGATTTTCACTGCCTTGTCATCATCATTGTCAATCACATTAGAGAATAATCATCTGCCGGTATTAGAATTCTTTCTGAATGATCATGGGCATGGATCTTTGGGCTGTAAATAAATCCTTGAATTTATTTGGATTTGTCGAAGTGTATACAGCACATTCCCACTGTTTCCTGACTTTCTCATTTAGAATTGGGGTAGTAATGCTCTGCGTACATAGATGGATCCAGCATCTAGTGTGACATCTCAGCAAGTTACATCCCAACCTTGACCATTATGAAAATACATAGGCCTACATAAAACAATTTAATAAAAGCAACTATTAACCTGCGGGATGGGTCTATGATATTGACCAGCCGTAAGAAAAATGAAATAAAAGAACATGAAAAATGTGAGCTTCCTTTTTACAATGTTCTTTTGTCACTTTAAAGTATCAGGTCATGCCAGGCTAAAGTTTTATCTTAATCAGACATTCACTATATTACGTAAATTATTACAATATTCAATCTAAATAGGTATACTTTTAGGCATTTTCTGCTAAACATTAACTCTTATTTAACATTCAATTTCTATATATTATGCATCTGCTATTAATAGACGTGGTTGTATGTGTCATAACTATAAAAGACCCATCAGTGTCTTTGACGGTTTCCATTTGCTTGGCATAAATCATTTTGGACCTTATACAAGCAGCTCCTTATGACACGAAACAGGTGCCAATGAGCCGTGACATCATCCCTTGCTTGAAAACGGAAAACACCGGCCATTTGTTGAACTGATGTGCATTGGGAAGCCCGGTATGGCCAGTAGCCCTGATAGATCATTGTGTTGCCAGTTTTCGTAGCATTCACCACATTCCTCTCAGCGGGACACTGGTCACCCAGAAGCTGCTGCCGTCTATCCTTTATTAGACTCCAGGCATGAACTATATCAAGGGATCAAGCTGAGATGATGCATGTCTATTGTCTAGACTTTGTTTATAAGGATTTGATCTTCCCACACTGTAGCAATATGGAAAATTCCTCCATGTCCGCCACCAAAAATAAGAAGGTCTTAACAATTGCACAACACCAAATTGCTTCACCGTTTTGTACCCATTAAGACAGATATGTGGGTTAGGTACCACAACATTGATCTTTCGGAACACTGCAAGTTTCTTGGTAGAAATCATATTCTCTAGCTTTGTCTAGCCTAGATTTATGGAAGCCAAACCGAATGTCATTAACAGCTCATCAAACTGCCATGGCAGTTAAATGGGACATTTACAGCTCTTGAGCAATTCCAGAAATGGAAAAATACACCTGAACAAGACTCCAAAAAACATGGCGTCTGCCAGTTGGCTACGCCACTATAGATGGCTTCAAACTTCCACAGCAACCTTCGTTCTCTATTTTCGGCGATGGACAGACGCTCTTTGACTATATGGCAGGAAAAAAAAAACATAAATTGCCGTACTTTTCTTACATCTCACTCCTTCACTGCCTTTCCCATGACTCTTCCATGAACCCATGGTTGCTGCAGCGCTGTAGTTAGAATGGCTACCTCTAGCGAGGAGACACAAGAAATGACTTACCAAAAACATTAACTCTTTTCAGGGGTTTGTCAGGCTTGCAGAAATTCTGCAGACATCTACATTCTGTGGTAGGTTGTTAAGAATAAACTGAGTAGCTCGAGACTCGTGGATATGGCCGCAAGAATTCCGGAGTTTCTATTATTGGCGTGATGTTTGGCTTCCTAGCCTCCCTTCTGCTGGCCGGTGCAGTCCCACCCCAGTATTCCGCTGACCTGCACCCTGTCCTCAGTGCACCTCCACATTCATCCCCCAGCCAAGGGCCCCTCTGCAGGCTGTAGGAAATGCTTGGGCGGCCTAGTGCACCCTCACCCATTGCCGTCAGAGCTCAGCTGAATTAATTGAGTGAATGAGCATCAGTTTACAGTGGTGTCAAAATACAGATGCTCATTAAGGGCGGATATGATCATGTAAAAGCCCAATCTATGCCAAAAGGACAGCTCTCATCATAATCAATCAGGCCTAATTAGTAGGCCTAAATACGTGTTCAGGATATCTTCTTCATAACCTTGGAATTTATTATGTAGGTTATATCAAATAAATGCTTTGTAAAACATCCTAAGCCGTTATTTTCTGTCAACTGAACGTAAGAACAATTCTTCCGCATTAGATTCATTACGTGGCATGTGTATCATGTTGAGACAGCTACTCCAAGAAGAGTGGGATCTTTTTACTGGGCCAAGTGATCAGCCACAGACCTCATAATCTATCTTCTGTCCCTTCAGTGCACACCCCTCAGGAGAGTGGGTATTGATTTGAAAAATGCTGCCAGACAGCTCCTTGTCACGATTCCTGGGCTGGTCGTGGGCATATGTTAAGTGGGCCGGAGGAGTTATACGTGACCTTTTCTATTTCCAGGCCTGTCTGTTTATGAAATACCTTCTGGCAGGCCCTTTCCTCACTTTCTCACCACCGATGCTAACAGCTCTGTGGTTACTTATGATACCATTCAACAATCGTTTTCTACTCTACCAAGTGTCTCTTGTAAACAAAGGAGCTTTTACCGGGAGGTTCACAGTGTTTCTTCCTCTGTTAATAGAGGCGGGCGAAAGTTAAGCTATACAATGCACATCACGAAACAGAGCAACACTTTCCCTTAGGTGTCCAGAAAGGGTCTTTAGTAGTGTGGGTAGGATAACAAAGAGGGATAAAGTCCACAGTGTTATAATGAAATCCCCTAGCTTTAGGATCGGGGGAAGTTGTTTTATTTTCCCATTCTCACTTGGTGAACCATTGAGCATCAATTTCTTTCTTTTTATTTTTGTATTCAGCATCACTACTGGCTTATTTTGAAAGAAACAACCTATGTTATATAGACATATGCTACATCTTAATTTATATATAGCACTACTAAAAACCATTTATCACAACAGTAGCTTGTAATAACTGCTCCAACCAGCATGTATAGTCCCTCATTTGACCCCCTGTTTTTGTTTTTGTTTGGATTCAACATTGGACCTTGTGGTAAAGCAGGGAGCCATGCCAGAGCCAGGCAAGAGTCAAATCATAAAAAATGTCTTCACTGTGTTTCCTCTTGTCTTGCGGATGTCAGTGACTCTAGCTAGTCATGCACGTTGGCGGCGCTGGAGTGTCTTCTAATGAAAAGCTCTTGGCAAAGGCTCTGAGCTACGATGAGGCCTCCTTGGTTATAAACAGTCTCCTAAACGAAAGCAGTTGGGTTCTTTATGTGAAGGGCTGTCGCACTAATGTACTCAAATCTATAGAATAAACAGACAAATACCCAAAAAGAGGATGGGTGATACACTCAAGTTTTACACTCAAGATGTATGGACCTCTCCAAAAGTATGCACCAAATCGCCACCCCCCCCCCCCCCCCCGCCATCCCACCAACAGTTGTTTATTGATTTGCAACTCTAAATAAACCAAAATTGCTGTAATTGAGGAATGCTGTTCTAAGTCAGCATTGATTTTTTTTCTTGTTGCCCCTCAAATCATTAGGCACCCTTATTTTAGGGCTGCAGCCAAACATACTTTGTAACTAGATATGCGCTGTTTCCTCCTCACAATGCTCTTTAGCTAGGCCAGAGGGAGGTAGAAATGGATTTCATCAGTTGGACTCTTTTATACAGCTCTGCACCTAATATTTGATTTGGTGTGTGTTTTGGTGGACCTCCCATCTTCACAGGCACCCCATACGCACCCACCCTCCCCCTCCCTCTCTTTCGGAAGAGGTGAGGCTCGATAAGTTATTTAACGTGGGAAAACCCAGTCAATTAAACGAAGGAAGCCAGCCTTGCAAAATCCAGGCCTCAGATCCTGTTACAGTGGGTGCAGTAAGAAAAGAGCAACTTATTCATATCATCACTTAATGCAGGGATTGAATGTTGAGAATTAAGATTAAGTATCCCGGCAGATCCCCAGCACAGTCAATTTATTGTTGCTGGTCAGACTGCGAAAATGTGCCCATTTCGCAACACCAATGGAAACTTGAGGTAAGTTGTTGGAAAAACCCAGGTAGTGAGGCATTTCTACTGAAGCCACCAGTGAAAGCCGGGCAGTGTTTGTGTGGAGAAAGCTGCCATAATGACCTGGGGGTCAGCCAAACGAAGCAGGCAGGGACTTCCAAGAGAGGGAGAGGAGGGGAAAAACAAAACATTGCAGGAGACGAAATGCTGATCTTTTCTATACTGGTAGCAGTGGTAGTGCACACATGTCATTGTATTTTTGTATTGTTTTTTTTGTCCAACAACTAAAAAACCTTTGTGACTTGTGAAATGGATCTATCAAAGTATTGCATTTCATTTAGTCATCTTTTCTTATTTCATTGTCCTAGAATTATTATTATTTTCATATTTCATTTTTGTATTTCAACATTTTTCTAGAATGTGGCTATGGAGGAATTGACCCTGTCTCACTGTCAACTATGCTGGATGTCCGGAGGGGTGGCAAGGGGGGGGGAATCGGGGTTCACAGGGGTATGCGGTTAGTGTCTGGCTTTCTCTGGCCAAAGTGCAGACTCCCACAATTTAGCCTACTTCCTGCTTGACTCATGCCACTGCCTCTGCAGTTTGGCGTTATCACGGACGACTGTGGCACAAAAAGTTTCCCATGAGCCTAAGGGTGTAGCCCAACATCCATGATGGAGAGATTGGCGATCCTGAGGTTCAGAGGGATTCGAATGAAACAACAACCTGTGTCTGGTTACCCACTTATTTCAGTTTGTTTTAGCCTGTTTTCCCTAAACAGTAGCAGGCATTCCTTTTTAGGCTAACAAGATGTGATTGTTAGTCTGATGTTGTTGGTGTTCATATTTCAAATTCAATTATTTTGTGTCTGCAGCGAGAGACATGTCCATAGACTTGACATGTTACTAAATCAAGATAAACCAGGAGGATGTTTTTAAATTTCTTGTTCATGAATATTTTCGCAACACATTTTGACGTGTGTTCCATGTCTCATGTTTGTGCTCTCTATTTCCAGCTCCTTTGCTCTCTCTCTTTCTTCCCCCCTTTCTTTTGCCTTGCACCTGATCAAAGCTCTGAGCATTATTATTTTTGTCCCAAGGAGGAGCAGTGGCGACCAAAACAACAACAGCAGGAGAAGTAGTATCAGTGCACTTCATGACGGACCCCTCAGAGGGGGGCTTGTTTTCACAAGGGATTTGTTGCTGAGGTCAATGCAGAGTCAAAGGAACTGTTTTTGCCCCCTATACCCCACCCTAAGAGAGCAGCTAGGTACTCTTGACCTGCCTCCACCCCCCATCTCCACCTCCAATACCCCCACCCTTTGGCTTGATTATTATTCTTTCAGATTGGTTGCTAAGCTCATTTTACATGTAATTGCAGTCACCAATATAATTTTAGCTGTTTCTGGAGGCCTGTGTATAGTCTTTGAGGAATCAACTGCTTCTGGCTGATATGAATCAGAACCAAACCATTCCTTTCCACAGCTTTATTTTGTATCCTGATTAGTGTGTCTGACCTATGTAGTGTTCCTGTTATGACAGTATCCAATAGACTAACCTTTGACTTTGTGACCCGGTCTAGGAAACGTTTGAACTTTGTGCATGAGCCTGAATTGTCTGTGACCCAAAAAGAGCAGCTTGACCTGGCGTGAGTTTGTTTAAATGATAGTTTCCATTCCTAAATCCAAACGGAAAGTATACTAATCGCCATAATCAAATGTAATGCTGAACATGAATTGGTGTGTGCAGTCGCATAATCCTTAAGAAATCATCTAAATTATTTCCATCAGTAAACGTTGAGGCCATCCACATAAGCCCAGTTATATAAACAGGGCTACAACTAAATGTTTTGGCCCTTGCGTATTGCCCAATGTGCATATTGACACATATGCTTTACATATGCCTTGACATATTGTGGTTAATCTGAAAGCATCGCACATTTTGGTCATCTGCAATGCAGTGGTTGTAGTATCTCAAAGTGCTCCAAATTAGGTTTCATAAGAAGCTAAACAACCTTTCATGATTAATTTATCTTTTTTCTATCAAGTCCCATTCCCCAAGGATGACTAATTTAATTCATTTATCCAGTTCAAATAAGAAAAGTGACTGCACCATGCTGCAGTGCCACTGGAACCAAGCAAGTGGTGGCAACAGCCCCAATTCACTCTCTCTCTAATGCAGATGTCATTGAACACTTGCCTCTGCCCAGATGCAGAGCTTTTAATCCAAATATATGTCTGGAAAAGAAACAACCAAAAATAAAAATCAATTGTGTGTGTAATGCATGTTGAGACTTGATGTCATAGCACGGTATTGACATTGACAGTTCACCTATTATTTCACATACTCCCCAAGTCTTTCCCCCCTCATTGTTTTATAACATAACAGGGTGGCTGTTGTAGAGAACCTCGCAAACCTTAAGGGGAGACTACTGATAACAATGTGAATGTCTCACTTTGACCGTGAAGAAAGGTCGGTCATTTTGTGATTTTTTTGTTGGGGGGGGGGGGGGGGTCCATGTCAACCTCTCAGAACAATGAACCACTAAGGACCAACATTTGGACTCTTCCTTTTTCCTGCCCCTGTCACTGTTCCCTCTCTGATTTCCTCAATTCCTTGTTTCCTCCCTTTCTGTCTTCTTTCCTTTCTGCCACTCTGATGTTTAGTCTAACATCCCCCCCTCCAAACAAAAAAGATGAGACTTCCTGGAAGTCTTTCTGTATCAGCCTTGGCATATGTGTGCAACCATGATATGTGAGCGTTTACAGCTGTCAATGTCGATGCAAATATCCTGTTCTTAAGCTTGGTTCACTGGCAAGATTGTCCTACAAGGTAATCTCCACGACCAACAGTGTGTGTGCACACATGTTCTTCAGGCAAGGTTGTTTCAAACTTAGCCAGATTTTGTGGGTGAAAAGTTAGACGCGATGGTGCGTTTTTATGTGACTAACTTGATTTAAGCCAAACGATTTACTTTAATAAGGTTTCTCTTTCAGAGGTGGTGGTCTTCCTCAGGATCCCTGCTGGTATTTTTAAAATGGTTTCACTCTGTGTGTTTTTGTGTGGTCTGTTTACTTCCCAAGTCGAGAGGGGAGGCCATGTGTATTGCAGATCGGAAACTTAATACGCTGTGTAGAAATATGCACACCACCTATTTGGATGTTTATCTTTCCTCTAACCACCCCCCCCCCCCCTCCCCGTTCCTGAACTCCGAATCTCCCCCCCCCCCCCCCCCCTTTCTTCTGATTGCAGGTTTGTGTAATTGGACAGGTGATTGGGCTGCACAGACAGTGTGACAGGCCACCAAAACATGGGTTGTCTGGTTCTTAGAAATTTACTCAGAGTTTTTAATTTTATTGTGGACGATTAAGGGAGCCTGGCCAGTAATTACTCATGGAAGAATCACCCAGCCATCTGTGTGGACAAACTTAGGCACGTGTGTGCTTTGCGAGCTAAAGTCGAGCAACCTCATGTTTCCCTTCAGTGAAACCTGCCCTGCCCTTTTCCTCACCATTGACTTCCTTTGGCTGAAGTTGCTGACCAGTGGTTGGCCTTCGGCCCCACATTTGACCTCTCTTGCCTCTACAGCAGCAGATGCTGCCCAGAGATTTGTTTGTGTAGAAAACACAAATAACATACATGCAGTTCAAGGTCATATGTGTAAATCCTGTCCGATTAACACCTCTGTTACAGTGGCTCGCCAAACAAATAATACTGTAATGCAACCACCTAAACTCTGCGTAGCACTGGTTTTTGGTTTGTACTGCTGCAGACTTCTCATGAAATTTGAACCTTTTTCCCAGTCCCTGAGCTCCATTCTCTCATAACTCCCTCCAACACTGTGTCCTCCCGTAGCTTTCTGCTCTGAGTTGAGTTTGAAATGTTTTGAACAGGGGAAATATGAACTCTGCCTAATTTCTTGGCTTTGTGCCCCAGTACAGCAGCACTGTTGCCCCAAACTGGAAAATGATTAACTCCCATAAGTGGTCGTTGGGTTAATGTTATGTCTTCCCTCACCCAAACCCCCCCCCCCCTCCAAATCACAGATATGGGACAATGACTCATACAGCATTGCTTGCAATTGGAGACCACCCCCCACACCCCCCCAACCCCCACCCCATCCTCCATCAGCAGAGGTTGAGTAGGTGTAAGTTAATCAGGAACACAGCACACAGCTTTGTGGTCTACCATGAGTAAAGCAACTACAAAGTCGAGGAGGGGAGTGAGAGAGCGCCACTTAGCATGACTGTCAATCACAATGCTGTTCAGCCCACTGCTGTTTTTAGATCCAACTTCACAAACGCCACAGGACCCCATGTCCCTTTAATTGTTTCCACTAATTAACTGCTCCTTTTTCAACTCGAACCCTCTCAGCCTCTGAACACCATGTGTTTCTGTCGACTAATCTATAGTGTAGCTCAAGGGCCCACTCAGTGTGGCAGGGCAACTCGGCTTCCTCTTCTCAGATTTAATTTGGCGGGGGTCTGAGCTCAAATGTTCAAAGATAGATTTTGAGATAAAGCAAAATTAGTGGCCGTGAAACAGTGAATGTTGATTGATCAAACGCTAACACAAGGCCCACATTGTGTGTGAGTGGACCATGCATGTTGTTTTTGCAGAAACACTGTCTCCAGAGCATAAGTGGGATTTGAATGTGCCTGTAATGGGCCCCGCTCTCTGCTGCTCAGCCCTTAAGTCAGTTGACCTGTGGTTGAAACACAAGTCCCTGATGGATTGGGTTTCAGCTACTGGGCAGGTCCCTGCTCAGTGATCTGTATCTACTAGCCAAGCTCTCCACACCAGCCCCCAACCCCCCTCCACCCATCCACCCACCCACCCTCATGCAGGACACCAATGAAAGGAAGTGTTTAAGACCAGGCACCAAGCCCAGCACAATGTGCCCTGTCAGGGAACGTATCATTTTAGCAGCAAAGACTAATTCTGCTTCTGAAATGTCATGAGCCTTATAAGGGAAAGGGAAATGTTACATTGTGCTCCCCGCGTAAAGATCAGGTATTTTCTTCCATTGGTCTTTGGAAAAGCTTAGTGGCTGTAACCCACCACAAAGATATCTGAATCCTCAAATACCTGTTGATACCGGTTGTCCTCATACAGGTGTACCCCTAAACATGTTACTTTCCATATCTTTGTTTCTGTATAGTTATATAATCTGCATTTCAAGTTATTTGGAGGTTAAGCACTGGAATTGCTGATGGACTAGGTGACCATCTATAAAACCTGATGCCATTAGTAATACTCTTTTCCAAGAGCAGGGAGAGGGGATCGGGTTTATTGGCGTTTATTGGGGTTTGGGGCGTCTAAGTCTGAGAAGTCTTGAAGCCATTACTGTTGATGAATGGTGGTACATTGTCTGATTGTAGTGTACCGATGCCTTCCCCGCCAATGACAGTAGCTTCTTCAGAGATCAATGGCTTTGAAATCCAAATAAGCACCGTTTCAGTGGGTTCTTGGTAATCACAAAAACATGTGCATACTGCTCTCACTCTGCTCTGTGGCCTCGGGTCTTCCAGGGACCCCTTCCCCGAGCACGGTTCGGATCAGTTTGGAGGGGTCAGAATGTGCATGTTTTTGCTGAAGTTCTTGAGAATTGTAACGTTTACTCTTACCAAAGGGTTCCCTGCAATTCATTTGTTTTAATTGTGCAACTGTGATTGTTTGTCATTGTCTAGTTGCTTGGATTGCTTATTTTATGTTTTTTTATATACATATTTATATATATATAATTGACTCTAAGACACTTATTTCAGTGATGTTCTTTGACCTGTTTACCTTTAAAGCAACTAAATAACAATTTTATTCAACTGTCTAGTATAAAGGGACGTCATTTCCCTCTAAATACATTTCTTGATTGAATTAAACTTTTTACAGTAATCCCTATCCAATTATAAAGTCTGTGGAATGCCGTTCTGTGAAGTTTACTGAAATCAAGACATTTATCAATTGAGTATGCATATATCACCACAACCCACAAACTCTGTGTTTTTTTCTACAATCATGAGGCTTTATTAAGTTAGACTACCCAAAGAACTATAGAGGAACACTGTGTGGGTCAATATATTGAACTCTTTCAAACAGAAGTAGCATTTTTAATGTGAGTAGCGTGTTACATCGGTCTCATATGCTCCACTTGTGTATATGCTAATAGCTTCCCCACACAGGATTTTTGTTTTGCTGTATTCAGTGAAGATCTATGAAGGATGTTGTGTGTTATATCATGCAGGGTGATACAGAGGTCCTCTTGGAAACCCAGTGAGTCACAGATTCGTTATTTTACTATGGCCTGTAATTGTCCATCAGGCTAGTAGTTAACAGTTAAAGCTTTATAAGCAAAAGGCCAATGCAGAGGCGTGCAGACACTAGTTTTTAGGAGGGAGGCTGTCATAGACGTGCCATTTTAAACCATTTATTTCCATTTTGGTTTGTAATGGCTCAGCGGTGTATACCAATTGTGTGTAACAATTCTAACTGCAATCCTCCAGTCTGGGCTAAAAATGGAATATGAGACGCGGACGTGATTGGACCAGTATTCTTCTCAGATTTTCTGGCAACAATAGGTGACGTTACACAGAAGGTGGTGTCATGTGGCTCAATTATCAGCAATGCAATGTGAATATTATTAATATTAATATTAATATTAAAATCCTTATTTTTCAATATTACATTTTGAATTTTTAATATTGAATTTAGTTTTTCATATCAACAATAAGGAAGAGTGGTATTATTCCAATATTTTTCCATATTCCAGTGCAGTGAAGCTCATCTTTGAAGTAAGACAGCTCATCTCATAAGACAGCCTGCAGAAAAATGGAGGCTGTCTTATAAGCAGCTGGACAATCTGAAGACTTGATTGACAGCAATCAAAATTAGAAGCATGAGCAAGTGTTGTAATTGGTATGGCACTCTTTGTGCCTTGTGAAACCTGATAACTCCGTCCATTCGTTTCATAAGACTGTAATTTGGTTTTGCCAAATTATTTGATAATCTTGACCTGCAGAAAAAGAAAAAAGAAGCTGGGGTTATCGCGCCTCTTTTTCATCTTTCTGCTTCTTGAAGATAAATGTCTACAATGAGAAACATCTGGTCTGATCAAATGGTTCCTCCACAGGGGTGAAGGTTTACATCATGTCAGCTGTCTGCTGAAGGTTCAATTTCATTCAAATTCATTCTCAAGCTAATATATAAAGTCTATAGTTTTCCAAGATAACATTATAAGAGAATTCAAGGGAAAACACGGAAGTAATATCGAAAGTAATTTGTGAAGATTTGTTTTACCTAGCTGTACTCCATCAATATCTACTGTATGTGCAGTCGGCGTCCAGGAAAAATAAATTTTTCATGAGTGAGGGTCTTCAGGGGCCACCTCCAATTGATGACATGTACTACCAACAATATTAGAGTGATATCCAATTTCACCCAAGACATGACACACGCCCTCAATCAGAGACCTTGTCAAACACTTGCATGCATGTTTGAAGAACTCTTGGCTTTCCGATTGACCTTGCTCTGTGGAGTCATGTTTACAGAAACTCTCACCGTTAAAACAGATGACCGTCCTCACAAGCGCTCAGGCCAAAGCCAACCTGGTTCCAGGTGTATCTAAAACCGGCCTGGTAGTAGGTACCTGTCAAGTCCTATCAAACCACAACAAACACATAGCCCATGTCCAGCCTTGTTCAGTTACATGTAGATCCAGTTGCGTGCAGTTTTTAAACATCCACATTAGTGTATTACCTGTGATAGTCTGAATACAGTTTGATAAAATGGCCTAGTTTGAAAGCATCTGTTTTCTCTCTGCAAAATATAGATGCATTGCTTTCAAACAGTTAATCACTCAAGGGATGTTTGTAACATGTGGAGTGACAGATTAGGTAAAAGGATATCCTTTTGGGATAGGCTTTCATGATTATGACCGTTTGTAGTGCATCAATTTGGAGTAGTTTAGAGAGCTGGACAAGGCTACACATGCCCGGTGAGTGGCACTCTTATTGTTGCCTGATTGCATTGCTGTAATAGCAAGATTTGGGTATTGTTTTCTGCATCATTGTCTTCTGCCCGCTGTTCCCATCGTAATGGCTCCAACTGAATGATTTGAAACTCAGAGGTTTGAACTATGCTGTTCAGATTGTTCATGTTTAGTTTTTTTTGTTGCTTTCCCACTCAAACTTTTGAATCACTGTCAGATGTTGGATGCCTGCATGTCAAAGAATGAAAAGTATAGGCCTACCTATGGTACTGCCTCTCAGTTTTGTGCATAAAAGGCCACTTGAACCCCTTTTTTTAGATTTTGTTCAAGCTTTGTGGTCAGAATCCCAGATGACAGTAATTAGGGCACTTAGCTGTTCAAAGTTTATCAGACTTAGATAAGAGTCGTCAAAGTTGAAATGTGCGTGGCCTGATAGCGCCATGTAGTTAGGATTTATTCAAGCAGAACTCAGGGCAGATAGCACATACAGAAGACAAAGACTTATAGTATTCCTTACTAGGCTTCTGAAGATGGAGACCAATGAATAATGGACATTTAATATAATTTGGAAGGTACCGAGCACTGCAGATATCGTCTACATCTTACACAATAGTACCTCTGGCCACCCACCTCCGGCTTATTGCAATGCAAGGTAAAAAGAGCTGAATTCTCCATCTTCTCTCTGTGGTGGTGTGAAGGAGTCCAAGCACCGCTATATTTCTCTTGGTACAGCAGCGCACCACAGTTGATACATGAACTGCAGAATTAAGATGGTTCTCATCTGTGGGTTTAGGAATAATGAAAGTGCTGGTGAGTCGATAGAAGATTGTAACACCCCAGAGACACAAGTGGTGGGTAGATTGGTGGTACCCCACAATAGATTTGAAGCAACACCACTAGGCCCCAATGAGGATGATAAGTCACAGCTAGTGTGGTCAGTTCAGCGGCTGGCTCCATTATTGCGTTCTTATCTCATGTGGAGACATCAACGTTTCAAAGATGTGTGGTTAATTTGGAGCACCCTGAGTGGCCCAGATTATATTTTAACAGATGGGTCGTTCTCGTTTAAGGCCTTTTCTAAAGTAAATCACTCAAAAGCTTTAATGTGGCTAAAATGGTCCTCCCACCCCATTGGTTGAACATATCTTAGAAATTGTAAATGGGCCTGTTGTGTTTTAATTCCACAATTGTTTCAGTGAATTGAGCTTCCCACAATTGAATCAAAATCGGTGCATTGAGGAAAAGCAGAATATTTTAACCTACAATGCTGCATTCATGTATATCTCCAATGTTATTCAGTTTGAAAATTTTGTCCTTTGTCCTTGGTAACATTACGTTGATCCTCTGTGCAGTGTACACTTTTTTTTACTGACATACAGTATCTATAGTAAGTCTAGTAACTCACATGGGAAACCTCTTGAAGGATTTTTGCGGAGTACAACAGTTCATCAGGTTGAACACTTGTTACTATCTAAACAGGATAAGGGGTGCAAGAGCATCTGCAACGGATATGCAAGAGAACGTAAATTCTTCCAAATTGTCTGGATTCGGTAAAGCCACACAGATAACCCTCAATTTTCAACAGGAAAGCTGATATCTATACCTGATGAGAGAGCATGGGCAGGAAGTCAAGAACATCAGATATGTTTTTTATGCTTTTTACCCCTGAACCTGGCAAACACGATAGTAGAATATTGTGACGTTGTGTTGCTTCAAGCTAAAATGTTTGCTTGCTTACACCCAGGGCCAGCTGATATAGACTATTTCACAGGCCAAATACACAGTTGCTATTCATGACGAGTCAAATTGGATGGACACCAACACCAAAAAGAATTACTTAATTTTAATGTAAACAAATAAAAACAATTTCAACTTGTTATTAATAAGTTAATTATTAAATTTTTTCCTCTCATTATAAATTGTTATACATATCGTGAGTGCTGTGACTTCTTATATTTGCATGTGGATTAACTTTCTCCATGTCTTAGATTGATCTTATATGCGATATGTGAATGATGTCTGGAATTTAAGAATGACTTAAAAATCTGTTAAAAATGTTTGGCATTGAAAGATCCATCAACACAGTGGTATTTGGAATGCTCGGACTTCGACAGAAGTTCTTAATTTTAAATATGCTGATACGATGCTCAGTTAAAAAGGAATTCATTGCTTCTCTTGACAAAAGAATGATTGCATTGTCTGTTATACAGAGCTGTGGAGGTCTGTAGTCAAGGTTGAACCATGGAACATGATCAGGCTCTGTCAAAATCTCCAGTTGCAGATTGTCTGGAATTGATTAGGTGCCCTCCTTTTTTTTTGGCAGTCAAACTGCAATTGGATCCATTAACTTGTTAAAGACCACAAAGGTTAGTGGTTACCCTAAAATAGGAAGTTGAACAATGATTTTTCTCCTTTTCACCTTATTTCACTATTTTTTTTGAAGGTCAACTGTTTGTTGCGGTTTCCTGAAGTGTGTGCACAGGCCGCGGACAGTCAGTGATTTCCATGTTTATTATTGGAAGTGTTATGACGACGTTTGTATATATGCCTACTTTTGATGGATGCTCAAATTCTAAGTCATTAGTTCCCTACCCAGGAGCCCTTTGCACCCGGGCATGGACTGAAATGAATTTGATGCCTGTTTTTAATGAGGCCATTTTTACAGCTGTTGGCCACGATGGTTCACAGTTATTTAGCTTTTTTTCGCCAACGGCATGGGACAAAAGTAGACCAAAAGTCTGCGTAATTGCGTTATTTTGTGCAGTAAAGGCTTATGTAAAATGCACTGTAGGCAGTGAAAAAGTGATCCTGCCATTCAAGCTTTTTCTTATAATTGCATGCACAAATCCTTATGTCTTGACTTCACTAGTGTGTGTTTCCAATCAAATTTAGATTTGTTACTTATTGATACATAAACCATGATCATTTCTCCTGAGCCAGTTGGTTACACTTGGATCTTAAATTTTAGTGCATTTTATCGTACCTGTAGGCAATTAACACAAACACTGCGAATTTTAGGGCAAAATTTCAAGACAAATTTGGTCTTGCTTTGCGCGGCTTCGAAACAAAAAAATGCCTTTATCATATTTTGGTATTCAAAAATAATATTTATTTAAGCTCGATGTCCCTGCTACAATGGTTGCCATTTTAAGCTTTGACCCCTTCCTCGCTCTCTTTAATCCAGTTAAACCCAACGCCTGACCCCTATCCTGGAGCGTGAGGTCTGAATTGAGACACAGCGGAGTACCCTAGCCTGGAGTCGAACGCTCAGGAGCCAGAGCGAGGGGTCGAAATGAAAGTGATCTCCTTCTACCCCCAAGGAACAGGGAACAGGCCACGGTTGTGTAAAACAAAACCAGTCGTGGAGGGCTGTCTAATAGGCTCTAGGGCTAAAAAGATGTCAATAGTTTAAGTCGTGTGCACACTGTTAGCCCAAAACCCCTGTGCTGTGGATCGCCAACAACATCCAACCGCCAACATTCCTGCCTCTTCCTTCTCCTTTGCCTCCAATTGTTCTTTTTTTGTCCCCATACACCCTTGAAGATGCGATTAGATTAGATTAGATGAGAGACAGGGTCAAGGGTTTCGATATTGAGGTATTGTAAATTCGATTAGATGGTCGGTTTGGGGCCCCTAAAGGGCTCAGAGGTTAGGAAGAGTACAGTGAAAAGAGGGGTTTTGATCTTCTCTGTGGCCTAAAGTTGGTCTTCCTTGGCCTCCCAGTACAAGTCTCAAGGCCCCTGTCTGCCCAACTGCACAGCGCACATCAGAACCACAACAAAAAGGTAAACTGTTCCATTAATCATCAGATTAATTGGTTAAGGTCGTTTTTTAGGTTTAGGGAGGGGGATGTGTCATGAGTTGCTAGGATAAAGTGTAAACCATCAGACATGTGTTAACCATCACAAAGAAAACCTGCGTCACTATGACAGTTGATGTTCTTCTATAGTCCCCAACTAATCATCTATAATAGACATTTCTTCGCTGTGGATCATTTTCCACAGGTTTCGCTGATCCTAAGCGTAATTAGCTGCCAGGCCAAGCTAAGGCATGTGTGTCTGTGTGTATGGGAAGGGTTGTGTTGGTATGCATGACAGGTTGATCAGCTTCCCTACGTGATTCTGTACTCCTCTAGGCTGTTAAGATTACATGATCAACCTCAAACTGCAGTTTTTCCGCCACCATCACTTCTCTGTGGTGAAAGTGCTGATGGATCATGCACTCTCACTCGTTCAGACCACATTCTATCTTGCGCTGAGGTAATACTTTATTTATTTGTTGTTTCATGTCTTTAACTACCCTTTCAGACACTGATGTCATACCAGTCCCTTTTCTTTCCTGTGGCTTCGCTCCAATAGTAAAAATGACTTGTGGTTACGGTGGAAGATTCTTTTTTCTTCTCTGATTTTTTAAATTGAAACAAGACATGAAAGAAAGAGTGAAAATGAAAGAAGAAGACTATAAAAAAGCCAGAGTCTAGGAGCGTGGCTGAACTCTCCTACTGCTATTAGCTGTTGCTTGCTACAACTGACCCAACACAGACCCATAATATAGCGTGTGTCATGCTTAAGGTTACTCATTGGTCGGATGGGATTAATGGACAAGGATGTAATAATTAGTGGAGTAAATTGTTTTTTAAATGGCCCTCATAACACTGCTTCTACTTTCTAACACACACACACACACACACACACACACACACACACACACACACACACACACACACACACACACACACACACACACACACACACCACACACACACACACACACACACACACACACACACACACACACACACACACACACACACACACACACACACACACACACACACACACACACACACCAACACATCAAGGGCCCTAGCGATATGGACCCACAAATTACTACCTATTTCACCAAGCACGTGTTAATAAAGTTTGTTCAAAGAGGAATGTGTGTCTGAAGAAGCAGGAGGAAGAGAGAACCGGAGAGAGAGATAGAGAGGTGTGTTGGTGTTTTTCTTGCAAAAAAATAGAATGCTACTGTATAAATATGGGCAGAACGGCAGATGTGGCTTTAGAGGATTTACTGCATCCTTGTGTTGATGCAGAACAGGCAGGGGGTGCATAGAACTATTAAAAAGCAAATGTCTATTGCTTTCATTTGAAGGGACAATGCAGATCCTGGGATCGTACTCCACATCAACCATCAGCGCTTCCTTAACCTTCTTTTTGGTGGACACAGTGGACACGATCTATTTTTTCATATTTTTTGCAGTATTCATTGTTTAACTTGGAGTCCTACATTCTAGCAGTTCATTAGTGCTGCCACATTAATAACTAGTTATTTGGCAACAAAAGCGTACAAGATCAATCAAGCTGTAAGTATAGCAGGAAATTAAGTGTTGGTTCACTTGCGTATTTTATATTTGACTGCTGTGCTACAATCCTTCTTAGAACCTTGGAAATGCATTCTCTTTTTTAGTTATATTCTGTATTTACCGCAATTCTTTTCATCCCAAGTTGGATCAAATCCAGCTCCTTGTGGCGATTGCTGCGCAATTTCAGAAAATAACAGAGGTCCTGTGATGACATATTAGTCTTCTAAACGGTGCCTTAGTTTACCTGTGGGTGAAGTTGGACCTTAATCACTGAGTCAGATAATGGACATATTCAGAGCCACATCTGGGGTTCTCCTCTCTATTGAGCGCCTGCAGACAGGCAGAACATGACGCCTTTGAAGGCCGACGAGACGGATTGTCAACGTATCCGCAACACCAGGCTAGGTGCCAAGGTAGACTCCCAACTATCAAGACGTCTTGTCTGCTTCCTTTGAATCAATCAACTCAGAGCCTGATTGATTAATCAAAGCTTCTGAAGCAGCAACCAAGTAACGTCTCGGATGGGACAGTGCCACCCTTTTTTCTTGGCTACTGTCGGCCACAAATAAAAGTGTGTCGTCATTTGTGTCCTCATTTTGTGTTTAAAAGGCACACCAACCTTCGTAACTATAAAGCTTCAACATGGACCCCCTAGCCCCGTCCTCTCTTTGCTGCTCCACGATAAGACCTGCGTGTTTTCCCCATGCATCACAGCAGACCTTCTCTGTAATAAGCAAAATCATACCCCTTTCCTCTGGAATGACATAGAATTACATAAGTGTGCCTCGATGTAGATCTGACCTATGCGGCCACCTGTTGGTGTTTGTCGGACAATGTCTGGGAAATGTTTATTCTTTTGCTTCATCTTTGGTATAAGTGTGTGTGTATTTCACCACCATCATAGAGGGGTGCTGGGGATCTACACCCTTGTTGCCGTAGAGCAGCAGATATTCCCCAATGATCCTCTCGTCTTCGTCCTTGGACATTGAGACAAAACTTTGTGAACAGATAAAGGAATGCAGTAAGCTCAACAAAATGTGGGCACACACATATTCACAAACACACAAATAACACACAACAATCTCCCACACCGACTTCGCAGCTCAAAGACCTGCTCCTCCCTCTCCTCTCTCCCTCCCTCCCTCTCTCCCTCACCTTCCCCATATTACACAGTTTGACCTGAAGTCAGAACAGTTCAAAGTCATCTTGTCCGATTGGGAGAACAAGGCCTAAGAATGTTGATGAACAACTATCAACAAAAGCGCACTTTACACGAAACAAGCCAGTAAGAGCAAGTTTAACAGAGCCAACGCTTTCATCCCTCCATTGCTCTTCAAAGGTCTAATGACAAGGTAGATCCCGCCGAGGCCGTAAAACCGAGGCTGGGGCTCCATGACTCAGCAGGGCCGTGTAAATAAGGTGGACCCTCACACTGACTTCTTCAGTTGAACATTACTCAAAGCCCAGAGTCCTCTGCACTTAGCAGCCCCTGCAGATGTTTGGCTCGGGGTCCAGTCGTCCCCTTGTGCGTGTGTTTTGATGTTGACCTTGCGCATGTGAGTGGTATGCGCACCAATCGACTGCCACAACTACCCAGAATCTCATAATCACACACATCCTGTGACCTAGCCCTCTCTCATTTGTTGCTTCACGCAACACTACACTCCCTTAGAAGTTGGGGCGAGAGAGGATCGTCTGTCAAAACGGGGCAGATGGATGTGCTGCTGCCGATCACGCGGCTCACACTGTCCCACCCTCCAAAGACACCCAAGGCTAAGGCTTAAACGATTGCGTTATTAGATGTCCAACCTTTGACTGAGCGGGGTATCTTTTGAAGTGCTCACCCTCCCACCAAAATGTTGGAATATCCCCAACCACAGAGTCCTGCCATAACCTTGTCCCGAAACAAAAAAAATGAAAAGCTTAGGCCCCCCTCATTAAGGGAGTTTTTTGTAATTAGACAAAAGAGGCTGCAAACAACTGCCAGAGAGCCATTATATCCCTGATGTCCTCAAGGCTACAAATCACTTACATGGAGTGTATTTACTGCATACCATCTGGTGAGGCTGCTGAGGGTCCCTGTCAGCTCTCACAGTCACCCCATGCCCACCGAGAGAACAAACACACAATATAAGTTAAAAGAAGGAAAACATCACCCCTTAAACGCTTGCACATGTTACTTTTTCTTATTATTATTTTCATAATTCCAACAATCAGCAGCAAAGTGTTTTGATCGGTCTCGCAATGGTAATGGTCCCGGTGACTTTCTGCGCCTCCTTGCAGGCATCAGAGGACTGCACCTCCTTCCAGAATTCAGAGGACTGCACCTCCTTCTCCAGGCATCAGAGGACTGCACCTCCTTCATGGTATCAGAGTACTGCACCTTCTTGAAGAGGCATGTGACCAGACTTCAAGGACATATTAAGGAGCTGCTTACCTCACAGTGCATCCCTCCTTGCTCTCCTCATAGTTTGATTTGAATTCATTTATTTCCTTATATGTCTTTTAATTTGGTGTACGGCCCGTATTACACTTCACATTGGTCTTGCTTCCTGTCATTGCCAATTCCCCTCCCCCAACCAACCTTTGGCCTGACAAAACCATGGTTGTATTATTTCTGGACATTACGAACTGAGGCGGTTGAGGTTTCTGCGGTAGTTGCCATGTTCGTATCGGTAATACTGATGAACTTTTAATGTGCCTATTGAGTCACTGACTGACTGCATGGTGAACTGTCCATGCCCGTGTGTGTGTGTGTGTGTGTGTGTGTGTGTGTGTGTGTGTGTGTGTGTGTGTGTGTGTGTGTGTGTGTGTGTGTGTGTGTGTGTGTGTGTGTGTGTGTGTGTGTGTGTGTGTGTGTGTGTGTGTGTGTGTGTGTGTGATGTTTAGTCTGTTTTCGGTTTTATGGTGTTTTAGTGACCGTACTTCACCGTGGCTGGCGGTCCCTGCTGAGTGGGATGTGAAATGAAAGAGGTGGTGCACAGTCACCCGGTGGTCAGACGCTTTTCCAGTCATCTTGTACATGAGAAAAAAACAAGGGGGACACGTCAAACACAGACAAAAACACATTTCACAGATTGACACAAAAACAAACTCTAGTTCTTACACTCTCTCTCTATCTCTCTCGCTTTCTCTCTGTCTCTCTGTCTCTCTCTCTCTTTCTCCCTATTTTTTTTTCTCTCTCTCTCTCTCTCTCTCTCTCTCTCTCTCTCTCTCTCTCTCTCTCTCTCTCTCTCTCTCTCTCTCTCTCTCTCTCTCTCTCTCTCTCTCTCTCTCTCTCTCTCTCTCTCTCTCTCTCTCTCTCTCTCTCTCTCTCCATCACAGCCCCTTATGTCACCGCTGCTTTACAATTGAAACTATTCAGTTCTCTCCTCCTTTTTCAATTTTTTTCTACCCACTGCCCATAACAGACACCCCTCAACTCATCAGAACTCTCAGTCGTCTCTGCAAAGCATCAAACTCTATCATCTATAACAGCGATACTATAAGCATCTATATGTGTGTTTATGTGGTTTTCAATTCATTTCTTGACCACATATGTCACCTCACACAGACACAGCGGCCCTCCACGACCAGACAGCCTCCTGTGTCCCCAGGAGGGCAGAGAGCCGCAGCAGAACCAGCATTAGCAGCAGCAGCAGCAGCAGCAGTAGTAGCAGGAGCTCGCCTGCTGCCTCTTTGCGGCAACCAGCGGCACGGAGCCAGACCATCCGAATGATGACGTCACCACCACCGTCGACTGCAAAGGCCTCCTGGTGGAGCCGGTGGGAGGGAGGTGAGGTGAGTGAGTCTGTGTGTGTGTGTGTGTGTGTGTGTGTGTGTGTGTGTGTGTGTGGTGGTGTGTGTGTGTGTGTGTGTGTGTGTGTGTGTGTGTGTGTGTGTGTGTGTGTGTGTGTGTGTGTGTGTGTGTGTGTGTGTGTGTGTGTGTGTGTGTGTGTGTGTGTGTGTGTGTGTGTGTGTCTGTCTGTCTGTTCGATGTGGGGAAAGGGGGAGGGGGTGGGGGTAGGAAAGGGGGAGGGGTGGGGCGGGTGGTGGTGGGGGTAATGTGATTGGTCTACCGGGCCCCCGTTCTCCATGACACATCATGAAAATAAAAGTCAGCTATACCTAAATTATCACATTCACCTCGCCAGTGCACTCCACCATGTTGTTTTAGAGAGACGTCCAGACCAACACCATGGAGCATGTGGCTAACAGCCTCGCCCGGCCACAATGGCTGTCACTGCACTCTGAATAAATAAATAAACAACAGGCGGGACAAAGGTCACTATTGGGTTTTGGCAGGGAAACTTCCTAAGGCCATTTTTTTTTTACATATTGTTAGAGGTTTTCCTTCCGCGATGGTTTTAGCATGCAGTTTCAAGGAATGGAAAGTTGCGTAGTGTTGTGTGAAAGGGAGACTCAGTGTGTGTTAAAGGCCTATATTGTTTTAGCCTGGAATCCTTATGTCCGTCTGGGGGTGAAAAACACCCGGATTGAATGCAGTTATTTTTGTGTATACTGAGAAAGATGTGTTTTCCCTTGTGTGTTTCCCAGGACAATTTTTTACAACCTTTTCAATTGTGTTGTTTTTTCCGAGCTGTTTTTTATTCCCACATTTAATTCGGTTGCATATTGTCCAATGTTAACACTGGGAATGTGTTTATATATAACAAACATATAATTTGTTATAGGCAGTGTCTTTCTTGTATTGATCTTTATTATTTCTCCTTCGTTTGACTTTCTGACAGGGACAAGTTTAGTTATCAATTTAAAAAATATTTCTGGAATAAATAACAGATTAAGTGCCACACCTAGTGGTTGAAGGGGGTAGAGCATTTGCATTTATATTCGCATCAAGGTAACCGGTTACCTCTGTCGTCTAATAGTTTGGTACTGGAGGGTTTACTAACTCATACGTTTCAAAGTATCACCGTCTCCTATATCTCCTGCATGTTTCACATTTCTTCTCAGAACTTGTATCCTAACCTTCCTCCTCCCTAAATGATCAGAACTTGATGTTAAAGAGGAGCCAATCACATGGCTTCACTGAGAAAAATGATAAGACTAAACTCACTTATTTCATTATAATTCAGTAATTTAAAAGGGAGGAGGATTTGCCTTACCACGGTAAATCAGTACACGTGCTTATTAATGCGTTATGTGGTTGCGATGGACTTAAAATCCTCAATTGAAGTTCAATAACATGTCAATAACACGCAAATACAACATAGTCTACTAGCTATAATTAATGTCGTTGTAGTAAGCCTGCCTGGGATGCACAGAAATGATCGAGGCTGTATGAAAGATTTACAGATCATCATTATGCAGAAATGTGTCTTAAACACCTTGAATAGAGTTCAAGTTGAAAGCGTCTGAAACGTCCCATTGTTAGCCAAAAAAAAAGATATAGGCCTACTCACATCGGCCTAATAATATTTATTCGAACTTTATGATTAGCAAATTGTATCGATTTTTGAAAGCAAATCCCGACCTCTGTTGTGGGAAATCGTGACGTGACATATTTCAAATCGTAAATACAAAAAAAGTTATCTCTGGCGCTCAGGCCGAAGGGAGTAGTGGAGGAGCGGCGGAGATGTGGAGGTCTCCACGTGACGCGCGCACGGCGGTATATGAGAAAGGAGCAAGCATCAGGACCAGTGCTAGTCTACCGCACAATCTCAGCAGCGCGCAAATCAAGGCAGTTTAAAGGGCTTTATTACCGGCTCCCGATCTCTCTCCTTTAGATCTCTCCTCTCTGAATAAAGAAGTAACCTTAGTTTATTTTTACTCTACTCTTTAATTGTGAGAGGGGGGCATACTTTCGCCAGAAGACGCAGGTAAATGGAATAAACTTTAAAACGTTCTACGCGCACAAGTTTTGATCCAAGAGGGATGTTGTGTGTTCCTACTCAAGACTTGCACTCAGAGGGAACTTAAACACGGCTGAAGCGGAATGACCCTTATGTATTGCAGGTAAACCATCCTATGGGTAGACGGAGTGCGGATCATCTCGCCGTGATTTAGCGCGTTATTCCCACTATTTTAGTCCCATGTTCCAGTAAACCTTTCCACGCTTGGATCTTGTAGTTTGGGTATTGGAAACGCAACGGTTCCTATATGCACATCCTACAACTCCACTCTGCATTAACACACAGAAGGGCTGTTTGTTTTGGGTTATTTCCCCATTGTTCGGCAAGGTGTTGATCGTGTTACGGTGTTTTCACACAGAAGTAACGGCCTATTTTCTGTTCCTTTTTTCTTCCCCCAGCTCACCAAAGAACCCGAGCGAGAGAGGGATCGCTGCTCCTCAGAAGATGGTTCTAATCGGCGGTGTGATACCATGTCGCATCCCGTCTGATGTTTGACACGCCGGGGACAACTCAGGAAGACACTGGAGGACACTAAACCATCGCGTTCGTCTCCAGCTCCGCTGGCACTTTTTCTTTTCGAGTCGGACCAACACACACAGCCGTCCAGATGCAGTTTCGACTGTTCTCCTTTGCCCTAATCGTGTTGAACTGTATGGAGTACAGCAGCTGTCAGACGCCCTCGCAACGCTGGAGGAGGAACAAAAGAGGTACGGGAAAGCTTAACTTGCTCTTGGGTTATGGGGGTATCGATTATTGATATGGAAGGAGTCGGGATGACAGTGAATTTGGTGCCTTACGCATCAATCAGAGATCCTTTCAGTCCCTCTGCATGCTCTGCGTTCTCTCCTGCTATGCACTGTTCACTACCAGACCATCATCGCTGAGACTTTCGACTACAGCCAAACTTCTTCTGAATTAACTAATTTTAGAGATCGACATCTAATACAAAACGCACATTGTTAATTTGCAAGATTCACAGTTAACAAGCCTTTGACTAATTTTCGATAGGCCTATTAATCACTTGGTAGGCTACTTTTTGGATTATCACAAAATAACTTGTGTTCTTGGGTCCATGGCTACTTTTTAAACTCTTGTTGAACTTGTTATAGCCTGCCTTGGGGTAGCTTGTGTTCCAGGCTGTATGCGTAAAATGTGTCTTTACGAAGTGGTGGCCAGCAATATCTGAATAAAAAGGCATAGATGAACTGTAGGCTGTTGCGTCAGGTCATTTTGGATTTGAACAAGTGGAGATCTATTTTAATTTAAGATGTTGTGGGCCGACGATCGTGACCTGAGCGCTCCCCATTGTCTCCCATTCGGCGGGGAGCTGCAGAGATTGATGGGTCTGCTGGAGAAGAATTTAGAAAAGTGTCGGTGCGTATCCGTTTAAAGAGCGCCGTGGATTAACGGTGCGTATTGTGTGCGTTTTCGAATGCAAATATACGGAATCCCTTTCCTTTACTTATGACTTTGGCAACTACAACCCCTAAGCTGATTTTAATTGATCTCATAACCCCCCCAGAATCGCTGTTAGGACATCCCACATAGCCACCTCCGCGCACGAGGATTCAGCCCTTTAGTCAATACTACGATTCAGAATGAATGAGCGAGACAGTGGAATTATCCTTCACCAACCTCCCCTTTTTAAAACCGTGACATCATCAACGCTTTGTTGTGGCGATGGGAGCAAAGTTAAACTAACGTGCAAACCGGACCGGTGGAGTGCGTTAACATTATAGTCCATGCGGAGCAGGCTCAAGAGTGCAGTCGACAAAAAAAAAAAGAAAGCTTATCCAAATTCACATGCTGGGGACTCGTAAATTGTAAGGCAATCACAGATTTAATCATATGCGCCAGGGGGAACCTCCGCACTCCGCGAGCCCTCCACTGCCCATCTGCAAATAATCAGGCCATCACTGCGGGGTACTGGCACAGACACGTTTTTTGCACTCCTGTTTTCTGTTCCCTTGCTTTACTTTTTTTTTTACTAGCCTTTGTAAGATCTCAGATAATCCATAATATCATTTTCTGAGCATGCATCACTAGGCTTGTTCTAAATACACTTTAGTTTTTTTTTTTGCTCTAGTGTGTGTTTTTGTTTGCGTGTGTGTGTGTGTGTGTGTGTGTGTGTGTGTGTGTGTGTGTGTGTGTGTGTGTGTGTGTGTGTGTGTGTGTGTGTGTGTGTGTGTGTTGTGTGTGTGTGTGTGTGTGTGTGTGTGTGTGTGTGTGTGTGTGTGTGTGTGTGTTGTGTGTGTGTGTGTGTGTGTGTGTGTGTGTGTCGTGTGTGTGTGTGTGTGTGTGTGTGTGTGTGTGTGTGTGTGTGTGTGTGTGTGTGTGTGTGTGTGTGTGTGTGTGTGTGTGTGTGTGTGTGTGTGTGTGTGTATGTGTGTGCGTGTGTTTGGGCGGCGGGGGGTACTGGTGGAGGAGGTTGAAGAGGCAGAGATGAGATCAAGAGGTTAACTCACACATTTGACCCCAAGAAGAGCTTCAGGCTGCGTAACACATTAGTGGATGTTTCACTTGTCAAACGAATCCCACAGAACAAGGTTTATGCCACAATAGGTATGCTGAAGGAATGCACGTGTCCCTCAATGTGTGTGTCTGTGAATCTGTGTGTCTGCGTGCGCGCGTGTGTGTGTGCGCGTGCGGGTGCGTAACAGGAAGTGTAGGCGAGGAGGAGGAGATGACCATAGCTGTAAGAGTTAGAGGTCCAATGCATCTTGCTTCATGTACGTTGCGGTGGGCCTGCCAAAGTGGAGGTGTCTCGCTTCCTCTGGTGGTTTACGGTGATTACATTGGAAGCAGCGTATGTAAAACACCAGCGCTCATGGGCTCTGAGATGCTTTCGTATTGTTTCTAGTTCTCAAGGTTCCTGTGACAGCTTTATATACAGTTCCTCTGGCACGTACAGGGAGCAATCTGCATCGTTCAGGGGTGTTAAGTTCCAGACCCTCTCCGGCGTGGATTTCATGTTGGCCATCCCAGGTCCCCATCGGCCTGTATTTTATGCAGAACTCAACATAAACTGAATATTTTTGGGGCCAACATTTTCTGCAACATAAATGTTCTGTTCTTGCGTGCTGGTACGCCGCAAACCCCAGCCCACTGTGTTCCTGTGGGTGTGGTTTTATTTTTCTTTCTATATTAAACAGATTACCTTTTATATTAAATTTACACCTCCATGCGCTCAGTTGTCCCTCCGCTTGGACTGATAATATTCAAATCAGGGCCATGGTATGATGACTGGACATTTTGTTTTTATTTTGTGGCTAATGATGCCACCTGCTGACTATATGAGATCAGACTTTAGACTCAGTGCTTCCCACTCTAACACCAGATATACCACAGCGGGGGTTTTTAAACAAGGAATATAGGCCAACACTTGCACGTTTTATTAGCCTTATCAATGACAATACACAATTATGGCATCAATGGATTTCCTGAAAGGTTACAATATGTTTTTTTTTTTACATGGCAAACACGTTTATATTTACAATTATATAAATATTTTATGTGCATTCAAAAAATTTTACCTTCAGACTCTTAAGATACACAGTATATTAAAATGCACTTATTAGGGTTTTAACTTACATTGATGGTTTGGTAGCGGTATCGATGTATACTTTTGTGTTGATTTAAAGATTAGGACTATATCACTGTGGTGGAAAGCGTGGGAAGATTGTTAAACCAGGGGATAGTTACGTAATCCACGGTTACAACCTTCTATGACACGACAAATCAGAAAGCCATCATCTTAAAACACAAAGGTATACATGGAAGTGATCTGATCATGGTTCATTTACTAATGTTTGCTAATGAGGTGCACAATAAATCCTATGATTCTCAGGTGTTTAACTTGCGTAACATTCATTGGCAGCGTTAAAACAATTATTTTGGACTCCATATTAACACCAACATCTCTCTCTCTCATTTTCCCTCCCCTTCTCTGGATTCCTCACTGTACCATGGAAATCATGCCGTTATGTGCTGATAGCTTACACCAGGCCCGAGGTCTGTGGGTACTAAGTGTTAATATTGGATCCTGGCACTCTACAGTGCAATATAATATGTTGATTAAGTGGCCTGAGAGGGAGAGGGAGAGAATGATCCAAGAGTCTGCTCTTAAAACCAGCCTTGCCACAGCCTTTGGAAAAAGTGAAATAAGACTGCAGATGGCACGTCTTTTAACAAGGCCTTTTCACATGATGCCACTCTAATCCTCCTGTTGGGAGTCTGCATCCTGCCGTGTGTGTGTGTGTGTGTGTGTGTGTGTGTGTGTGTGTGTGTGTGTGTGTGTGTGTGTGTGTGTGTGTGTGTGTGTGTGTGTGTGTGTGTGTGTGTGTGTGTGTGTGTGTCTGTGTGTCTGTGTGTGTATGTATGCGTGAATGTGTGAGTGTGCGTGTCTGTGCATGTGTTTGAGGTTAGTATCGCCTGAGCTTTCTGCCTGCATTACTGTCAGTCGGCAGTGCACTACCTATGCAAGACGGCTCGTTGTGCGGGACAGCGTGAGGTGTTGTCATGACAACCAGGTCCATGGATCGATCCCTTTACGGAAATGCTGAAAAGCAATCTCCACGCATACACATATACACATTTGACCGTGTTTTTGTGTGTGTCTGGTGTGTGTTGAAAATCGACACAAATGTGTGTTGCTGCTAATGCTGAATATGTATCCACAGACACGCACGCACACAAATACATACACACATACACACCATCTGAAACGCACACACACACACTCACACACACACACACACACACACACACACACACACACACACACACACACACACACACACACACACACACACACACACACACACACACACACACACACACACACACACACACACACACACACACACACACACACACACACACACACACACACACACACACACACACACACACACACACACACAGTCTCAAAAACACACACACAGTCTCAAAAACACATACACACACAAACTCTGCGTGGGTGTGTGGCCAGGGGAAGCGGTGGGGCTTTTAGTGACGAGGAAAGCATATTTAAGCAGATCAGCGAGAAGGGTCTGGATGTGAGAAGCATCACCTGAGACGGATTACCGCGAGCCGGAGTCTTGACCTGGGCCACAGTATCGAGGAACACACTGCTCTGTCCTCCTCAGCCCAGCTCAACACATGGCTGTATGTCCATGTAGCAGCCATGTAGCAGCCGTCACTATGCCAACAATGATATACACTGACAAACAAAACAGGTCCGGTACATAGATGCTATGTCAGAGTGAGAAAGGACAGAGATGGCGGCGTGAGAAGCTGGAGTTTCCTCCATGAACAACGTGGTTGTTCTATGTGACCCACCAGGTTTCAGGTGTGTATTAGTCTTGAGTCATAACCAGGAGATTCCCTTCGAAGGTCGTGTTGACAAACAGCATTAGCCCGATGCTGATACTCTCTCCCAGCCCCAGGAAAGACTAGCTCCTTGTTTGACCCACTAACCCATGCATGTCAGCCCCTCCTGTGGCAGCGCTCAAGCTCCCAGTCACAGCGGTATCGGATGAATCCGCTGAAAGGCCCCACAGTGCACCCGTGCCATGCTACACTGGATAAAAACACCATCAGAGAGGGAGGAAGGAACATCCAGCAGTATGAGCCATGCGCACACAACACACGCACACAGAGACCGAGATGTTCCGGATTCCCGTGTGACAAATATCGGATGATTTGTTCGACTGATTTCTTTGTTGTCCCCCCCATGTTTTTTTTCTTCTTCTCTGAAACGACGCAGGGCTAAGCTAATGACAGGCACGCTGTCAGCTCAGTGAGCAGAAGTGTGTGTGTGCACGCCTAATTGTTTTATGTGGAAGCGGCTGGGCGGTTCTGTGTTCTCTGCGGGGTTTGTGAACTGAGGGGAAGGTAAGGGATCTTTTTGGGTGTTGTTGCGTGTAGGAACAGACCGCGGAGGATCCATTTCACACGGATGAGAGCACGCTCTGTCGCAACATTTGCTTACACATTTCTGCTCATCACGCACAGCGGCACGGAAACAAGTTGTTCTGTGTGTGTGTATGTATTCAGTACCTCTACTTTTTCTTCAACAGAGGGGGGGGGGGGGTTGGGCGGGGGGGGGTAGTGGGGTAGAGGGTGGTGTGGGGGGGAGGGGTGTACATAACTATGTTTTCTCTTCCACCCTAAATCATTGTCATCATAGGATCCCATATGCTAGCATTTCTAAATGCCTAACAGATGTTAACATTTTTTTTTTCCTCCTCTTCGTAGGGCTGCTCACAGTAAATGCTAAAATGTCATTATAAAACAACCTGACGGTATTAAACTAAATCTCACAACACACTCAGTTTTTCCCCAACCGTGTTGCTCACAAACTCTGGGAGTGGCAGACAAAAGTTCCAGTGTTTCCGTTTCCAAACAAGATGGAGATTTCCGTAGCCCTCTCACCTATGCCATTACTGCTGAAGCAGCAGCAGCACACGCCCACCTTCAAGAACGATTACACCCATAATAACTTTAAAACACTTATAAAGTCGCTTAATGGGGCCAGTCCGTTTTGAATGATTCTCAATCTCGCATTTATAGGGTTGTTGAGTGCGTTGGAAACATTTCTAAGTAGTAAGCAGCAACACAAGAGAAGGCAGAAGAGCTGCCCGGGATCGTCTCAGAGTGAAACTTGCACGCATGATTCTGACCTCCGTTCCCATTAACCTAATACACATCTCAGGAAGAATCCAGCGCTCTTCAAGGAAATGAGCTTGGCACCTTGAGCACAATTAGGCATAATAGGTCACATTCAATCCCTTGAATAGCAAAGAAACTCTGATGCTGATCTGCGGATCTGCACTGTAACATAGCTATGATGGCCTGGATGGTCAGGCAGGTTGGGTCCGGGGCTTAACTTTCCCTCTCGCCCCACAGTATGTGTTTCTATCCCCTTATCTAGAAACACAGTGTTTCACGTTTCTGTAATTCTAGAGTTATCCTGTAAAGCCCTCTTTGAATTTTTGTTTGCGGATAGTGGCTCGCTACATAAATACTTTTTTCTTACTAAGTTACTATCCCGAATCCCACCGATTTGTACTCAGGACGTACCGATTACAGATTTGGACACATAAGATCGCCAGGAAAAGAAGCCTTTCCTGAGGCCGTTGCTTGTGCGTCCGGGCGAAAACGGCCTGATATCTGCTGTTGTTGCGCTGTTCAGAGTGCTGCTGTGTGTTGCTGCAGACCGGTACCTGCTTTGCATCGATCCACCAGACTTGGAAATCGGAAACCAGTAGGCCGCTTGATAGAGTACACACAGTTGTATAGACACACACACACACGCACGCACGCACGCACGCACGCACGCACGCACGCACGCACGCACACGCACGCACACGCACACGCACACGCAACGCACACGCACACACACACCACACACACACACACACACACACACACACACACACACAAACACACACGCATTTGAACATACACACACGCTGTGTCATGCTCATTGCTCAGGGCTATTTGTTCACCAAGGTCTGGTCTAATGACTGCTGCTTTAACAACATAGAACATTACCCCCCCTCCTCCCCCATCCCACTGCATCACCACCTCTGCCCACCCCCCCTGTTTTTAACACTCGACAGATGGACAAGCCCCTCCCCCTCCTCCCCCCCGCGTGTGCTTTTATTGGACCTCTAATTATGCTGACACGCCACATCAAAAATAAGGACCAGCATGCAATGCACCCCTTTGGTATGGAGAGGAAGTGAGCTGGTTAGCGGCAGTAAGCCATCCCTGTGGGACTAGGGTGTACTTTGGTGGCGGTACACTGGACAGAAAGGTGGAGGTGAGGGAGCCACCCACTGGCTCTCTGAGGGGGGTCCCCTTGGATGCTTGCAAGCTAGTCTCCGGAAGAGATACCAGTCGTTTATCTCAAAGGCGAGGTGTGAACCTTGGGTGTTAAATATATAGAAAAAAAGTGGTTGGTGCCTGTTGTTTTACTGCCATCCATGTGCTACAAAGTGTGGCGCGGATCAAACACACCTCGTCCAACAGCTTCCTTGTTTGGTTATTGCCATGGTTACGGCTCAGAGGAAGCAAATGGGATCCATTGAGTCCGCCAGGAGGTTTGCCCAGGTGCGGTCGTAGATGTCATTAATTGGTGAGTCTTGGTGACTAATGATGACTCATTACAAATGGTAGGGCTTTGTGTGTAAGTGGAACCCCTGTTTTGGATGCTTCCTCTTAGGGCGCAGGGTTGTGTGGGAGACGGTGGCGGGGTCCCACTACTGTTGCCTCTCGCTGCCCCGAGGCCCCCGCTGGGGTGAGGAGGGCCCGCAGAGCGCAGAAGGAGCCGATGTGTTTTTAATCAGACGAAGAGGCTGCTAGTCATTACTCCCGCAGCGATTCCCCAGCTTGTCTCCCCTCCCTCTCTCTCTCTCTCTCTCTCTCTCTCTCTCTCTCTCTCTCTCTCTCTCTCTCTCTCTCTCTCTCTCTCTCTCTCTCTCTCTCTCTCTCTCTGCTTTGACTCCCAGTGTGGAAGAGGAGATAGAGGAGAAATAAAGAAAGAGATGGAGACAAGGGCGTAGAATGGAAACAAAGAGATGGCGTTCCCCTCCTGCTTGTGTACGATGTACCCTGAAATGAAGCAAGCCCCTCCCCCAAAACCTACTGTTAGATGAGGTCATAACCAAAAAGAGCGGGGAGGAAAAACGATAGGGAAGGAAGTTGCTCAGGAGGCACGCAGGAATGATTGAATGAGAGACCAACACATCCATCCTCTATCAGGAAAAACTAATAAGATGGAAGATCAATCATGTAATTATGAGAAGAAGTGAGGCAACAGTCGACGTCTGTCATTCCGATTTACATCTTGCGCTCAAAAGGGATCATGGGGAATCCATCTGAATGATATCAACCCTTTACCATAGGGCCACGTACATCCTATGTTACTAGACTGCTAGAAAAGCTGAAGGAAATGAACAACAACCATCGGGTTACTTCATTCTCCTGGCTAACAATCGACATTTCCCAAGGTCTTGCTTTCTGTGAATAATTAATTGGATCGCAAAAAAACCCAGAGACAATATCAATATTAAGACTTTGATTTTTGTCTACCATGCGGTCGCACTGTCACGTAGCGACACCGCTGTCTTGGTGGCGGCGGTGAGGTTGAGAGTTTTGGTTGCGTTTCTTGCGATACCGCCGCTTCACACGCGGAAACGCGGTCTCACAGAAACCCATCTTTCTGCGATGGATTACAGTAATTACATTGCTCTCTGACACATTCCATTTGAGTTCGGCAACACCTCTTCTCCAGGGATCGAGCAGTAGACGCAAAGACAATGAGCGCAGCTCCGGCACTGTTCACTGTAATCTGCATTGACCCAGTCACCCTGGCCCTGGTATTTGTTGTTGTTTGTGTCACTCTGATGACTCATGACTCTCTTCGTGCATATGTATGTGTGTGTGTGTGTGTGTGTGTGTGTGTGTGTGTGTGTGTGTGTGTGTGTGTGTGTGTGTGTGTGTGTGTGTGTGTGTGTGTGTGTGTGTGTGGGGGGGGGGGGGGTTGAATCCACATACGTGTTTGGCTCTGGCTGCATGCCATGGGATAGAGACACAGAGACACCAACTCCCCCGTGCACACACACTATGAGATAGACGTAGCAATGTCCTCGGCAGGCGTGCGGCAAAGCGCCATGGTTGGGACTTTTTGGTTGATATGATTCTTTGTTTGACCGTTTTTTGCCGTATCAGACCTTTTACCCTACCATCTCCCCGTTGTCACGGCTTCTTGGACCTCTTTTTTTTCCAGGTCCCAGACGGTTTAAACAACAAGGTGGTGAAGGAGGGAAAAGATAGAAAAAGTACCAAAAAAAAGTATAAGCTGACAAAGAAAACCATTAACATTTCACACATTCCTTCCCCTCTCCTTCCCCCATTCACCCCCTCTCCCCGTTATGCACTTGTATTACATCTTGGCTGGCGCGTCCTCAACGCCATATTATTTTATTTGAACTGAGGCCAGGTCTCGGGAGCACCAGCCTTTAGCTGTGTAAACATCTGTCACCGCCAGCAGTCCTAGCTAATAGGTATCTCCAGACAGAGGTCACCTCTAGTTTACATGTTTACCAGCTAATGGTCCTGGTGAGCTTACTGTGTCGGTGCAGCTCGGGCCTGTCAAGCCGCATAATGGACGATTTACAGCTGGATAGTTTAATACACACACACACCCACGCCCACACAAAGAAATACATATAGGGCGAAAAATACATACATCATTTTGACAATTTGTTCTTTCAGCTATCATATAAAATTGGGAAGATATGTTTTTTTTGTTGAGACTTTGACAGTTTGCTGAGGATTTTCGGTTGACCGATGCGTTCCTTACCTTAGTTTTTTTTCTCCTTGGCCAATAGAAAAGAAGCGAGGAGCCATCACATTTGGGCTTGTTATTACACAGCTCTTCTGTGTAGGGGCTTTGTTAAAACAGCCACACATAGCGCTACCACCCCACGGGATCCTTGTTTGTGGCAGTAAACACAGCCGCTGCCAGGTGCATCGTCATGCATATCAGATGCATAGCCATGCAGGATTGCGCAGGACTTGGTTTTTCCCTGTTTTAATGAATATATATCTGCACACCACCCAAGGGTGCTGGTGGTGGGTGTGGTGGTGTGTACAAAAGCTACCTGTTGTTTATCATCACCAGGTATGCACCAGCCTGTTCGTTGTGGTGATGATTTCAGTCTGGGGAGGACTCCATCACGTCACTGTAGATAGAACTGTGTCAACGCTGTAGAACTGTCTCAACAGGCTCATAGCCGACTTGTTCTTTGTGAATTGCTGCCTTCTCTTTAAACTGTAACACAGTACAGATGCCTTGAGTGTAGTTGCCATTTTAGTTTTCATCTATTTTATTTGAACGATTGCTCCTAATCTTGAGCTGTTGTTGGTTAGTAATGAGAGACAGTCCGCAAAAACCTATTTCCCATTCCACTGCCTGTCTTCTGTTGTTTTTGCGAACAGTTTGGTTAGTTGGAAAACGAGCAGCTGTAACTGAAGGATCACAACTTTTGAATGTGAGAAGAAATCTAAATGAATGAAATTAAGCCCATGATTATTACAGTACATTAGCTGTATGTCCAATTATCTGTTTCATGAAGTTATGTTTTCATTAACAATATATTGCGCTTTGGTTCAAATGTTTCAATCAAATCACCCATAGTATTATAAGAAAATAGGTTGTTTAGATCCAAGGTACAAATGAGGGAATTCAATGTCAATGGAATATAGCCAAGGACACACACCAAAACACACACACACACAACACACACACACACACACACACACACACACACACACACACACACACACACACACACACACACACACACACACACACACACACACACACACACACACACATCACACACGACCAACACAACACAACACACACACACATCACACAGACAACACACACACACACACACACACACCACACACACACACACACAACACACACACACACACACACACACAACACACACACACACACACACACACACACACACACACACACACACACACACACACACACACACACACACACACACACAACACACACACACACACACACACACACACACACACACACACACACACACACACACACACACACACACACACACACACACACACACACACACACCAGCTTGAACAACATAATATGTATTCCTGAGGCATGCCATTTCTATGTGGTTTGGATAATCAGACTTTTCAATGCGTTACAAATGAGTTCACTTTATGTTGTTATCTGTTTTGCCAGATCACCAGAGATGCACTATGATTCTAGTATTGAGCAGGGCTTGAAGAGATAAGTGTAGTGTAGCATACTGGCTTTGACGTAAAGGCTGTTCCTTCATGGCAGACAACATGTGTGAAAGTGAGAGCACGTCAGAGACATCTCTCCCCTGTGGAGTCCTCCACTTTTGACCCTGGTGGCCATCTCAGATCTCCTCGTGGGCCTCCAGGGGGTGTGAGCTTGTTAAATGCTTAATGAGCTACAGCAGCATGGCACGGAGCCTGTTCCCTTATTTATGGAGATGGAGGGGCTGCCTATGTGTACGGCTGGAGCCGTACACATTTCTGCTGTGTGTGCCGCTTGTGTTGGTGCAGCGGGGTCTCTCTAGGTTAACGGCTAAATTCCTTCCTTCATTATTCACAACGTTTTCATGGGAAAAGGTTTTTCTGGGTCAATAATCTTTACGAATCGTGAAGAAGGTGTGGCCCTGAATCACACTCTTTTTTTTTTACGAGTGTGTGCATTGAAATCCAGGATGGGGTTGAGGCAGGGTGAGGAGGTGCTGGTGAGATAGGGATTGGCGCAGGCAGGGGTGGGGGTGGGGGGCCTGGGAGAGAGCCATCCTACCTGTGGGGAAAATGCAACCTCCTCCACCTCCCTCTCCTTTTTCCTATTCTTCTGCTGCCTCTTTTCTTTCTCCACCTCCACCTCCTCTTCCTCAACCACAACCTATCCCCTATTATTCGTTCTCCACCTCCTCTTCCTCAATCACCAACTCCCCCATCTTCCTCTTCCTCTTCAACCACCACTCCGCCCCCTCTTCCTCATCCTCCTCAACCATCACCTCCCTGCCTCTTCCTCTCCCTCCTCTTCCTCTTCCACCGCCTCCTCCCCAGAAAGGAGGAACCTGTGGACATATTCCAGAGCATGTGTGACTGAGTGAATTACTAGCCTTCCAGAGCGCTGAGCTACAGGTGTGAAAATGAGGTGTGAGGTTTACGTGTAATAAATTACCAACAGGTGGGCTAATTTGAGCAACTCCACCCTGAGTACATCCACCTTCTTCTCTCACACCCACTTCCACTCACCCTCTCTCTCTCTCTCTCTCTCTCTCTCTCTCTCTCTCTCTCTCTCTCTCTCTCTCTCTCTCTCTCTCTCTCTCTCTCCTCTCTCTCCTCTCTCTCTCTCTCTCTCTCTCTCTCTCTCTCTCTCTCTCTCTCTTCTCTCTCTCTCTCTCTTGCTGTCTCTCGGGAGGTGGTACTCTCTCTCTCTCTCTCTCTCTCACTCTTTCTTTCACTCTTCTGAAGGAAAACACATTTCTCTCACAGCATGAGATAATCATGAGTGGTGGAAGGTATCAAAATTCCTATTCTTTAAGTAAAACGTATGTTTCTTCTTTGCAGCTTAAATCCATTTTTCGGTTGTAAATCTTTATGTTTTCGTCTGATATTCTATTGTTTTCAGCTTTGAGTTTACCGAAATAAATCTTGAACATATAAAAGATTTACAAGGTTACATGGAATATTAAAGCTATGACTTGTGCAACGTTTTCCCCAGCTTACATCGAAGACAAATTCAGTTGACCGAGTGATCAATCGTAATGAATAATGAACAAGGAATTTGGTTAAAGAGTGTGAATCGATATGATTATTAGACAATGTTAAACAGAAAATTCATGATTAAAGATAACAAACATATGAAATCATTTCAGAAATAATTGAGCTGTTTAACCTCAATCCTTTTCCTTTGAAATACATTTTATTTCATGGACTTGGAGAAAAAAAAAGAAGGAAAAAGGGCAAAGGGCAAAAAAAAACATGAGCCACCTTTCTGTCTTCTAGAGTTTGCCCAGCAAGTGATAAACTCTATCCTTAGGACTCCTATATTAACTTCAAAAGTCTATTCATAACTTCCTATCACAAACTCCACTCCACCTGTAAGGAAGAGAATGCAAGATTGGCAGAACACAATGCACACAACTCTGTTGTGTGCATTGTGTTCTGCCAATCTTGCTTTGTTGGAACTGGGATTTTGTTCAAAAAAATCCAGTTAAATTCCCAAATGAGTGATTCCTGAGTACACATCACACCACAAAGTTGATTCAGCAGCAAATGCAATTTCAGCGAAAGCAAATGGTGCATGAAATCAGTTTGGAGTGAAATCGGTTCAGAAGATTCCTGTAGCTGTTGTTGTCAACCACCGACTGAATGATAAACATTATAGAGGACCAAAATTTGCAAAGAATTTGCAATGCTGCAAATTCAGTCTGTTACAACAAGGTCAATTTCCCATTTCCTTCACCCGGGGATTATTCTAGCCATGACCGTGAAGCCGCTCATCCTTGTTGTAGGAGGCGGTAAACTTTGGCGGCATCTTGGACAGAACAGAGCAGACATACTGTGTCATGAATAATTTCCTAGAGGAATGATGTGGTTTCTGTGACATCAGTCTGCCCACATGTGGGATTTGACCCAGTACTCAGGCCTACACAGTTAGAATCCATCATGAAGATCGAATGAGGATGTGTGCGAACACGCATTCCTCATTTTGAGACTGCCTTGGGATAAAGTATAGCAGAAAGAGTCACAGTTCGCCCTTCGCCATGCTTGGAAGGTTGGACACCTGGGTTAAAGGTGGAGAGAGCATCTTTAGACGGGTCCCACCGAGCACCAAAAACACACTCTTCCCATCATAATGCAACAATGGTCTTGAAGCAAGGGCGACTCTGACACCATTGTGAAAGTTAATAACCTATATGCTGCTGTTGTCCAACTGGAATTAAATTAATATTCATAATAAAAAAAATATTTTTCCATTGCTACAGAAAGACCCTTCACATACATTTAAAAATATATATATATACCAGATGAATATACATGTATAATCATGTCGCTTGGCTTGTTCTGTGTGAATGGCAGCTGCCTATTACTCTCTGTCATAGTTCAGATCTCTGCAGACTTTCTGTCTTGTCTCATGTGGTTGTGGATACACACTATCACAACTGGCCGAGGTAATACATCGGACAGCGAATGTGTTTGCTCAGAGCGTGGCTGCACAAATCAGTATCAGAAGCAGGAAGGGCCTAAATTATAAACATATGATTACAGAAAGATCTGGAAAGGTAAGCCGGGGTAGAGTCGGGTTGGAGGCAACTCCCACATATTGTTCTGCTTAATGAGAAGGCTAATTTGACTCAAACACGCCACCTTTTGCACTCGCATTTTTAAGCTAGGTGTGACTTCCTCACCCAAACCCAGGCCCCAGCTCAAAGGAGAAAAATGGTTCAGATATACGTTTTTTATGTTCCAAGCTTTAATTCGCTGGAACAAAAAAGGGTGACCACCTACTGGGGGAACTAGAGAACCCTGGACGGATGGATGTGCTTTTTTGTTTTTTATCCCCCGCACAGAGTTTGTTTCTTGGCCTGTTCCAGCGGTGGTGCGTAAGCCTGGAGGGTTGAGTGGTTTGAGCTGGGATCCAGGGAGCTGGTGTCCCAAAGTTCGAACAGAGGCTAGGCTGCTGGTGGCTGCTGTTACACTGGCTCTGCTGAGACTTTGACTCCACTTCTCTGATGCAATCTTCACTTTCTTTGTTGGAAGGGGGGGGGGGGGGTATTAATATCTGTTTTATCAGACAGGATATAAGTGGGGGGGAAGCACTGCTTTTCTTCCCCATAAAATCGGTCTCATGATTCTTCGGTGCCGGCCACACCGAATAACCATGTCCTGCTGTGACTGTGTAACTTCATCGCATGCGGTTTCATTTGTTAAGCAGGTTTGTGTCGAAAGATGCCAATCTGTTATGTATTCAAGCTGAAAACTGTTTTATTTGTAAAATACTCCAGAGTACCAGTGTACTCAGGCTGACTGTAAGTGCTTCTTAAAACAATGGACAGTGGTGTTACTCACCATCCGTGGCCGGTGTTATTAGATTTACATACCAGGGCCCCTCCGAGAAATGGCGGAGATATGCTACAATAGAGACGATTGTGTTCTTGGAATCACCCAGCCTCTGTCCCACCAATTCTCTGCCACACCATGATACCACCGCAAGCCTTTTTGGACAAATGGCTTGTTGCTACTCCGATTTCTCTGCCATCCGAGCAAATTAATCAAGACATGTGTGGTTTCTTAACACAGAGCATCTTAGAAAAGGTGTTTTTTAAAAGAGGATTAATCAAAGTGAGTGGAACTCTGATCAACTTGTGCTTTGTTTTATTGTGTAAACCAATCGGACCCCATTACACAAATGTAATGTGAAAGACCAACCTGTTATTGTTATGGGCATTACAGGGCCAAGGACTGTGTTGAACCAATTGAAAACAATGTCCTTAGCAGATTGTTCCGTTCTGAAAATCAGTTAAGTTAAAAAAAACCTTTCGGAACCAAATTCATAACTGTGGAAACCCTTTGAGGTTGTTTTGTTGGTTTGACAATCAAGTGACAATGGAGCAGCGTTTTTCAGCAGGTCCAGTTTTCCATGATCAGGAGTTGGGTAGGAACCCTACTTAAATAGGGTTTAATGGGAAACAGTAGGTGAGTGTACCAGGAGTGCTGGTCGGCTGTTGGAGTAAGCGCTCCATCGATTCAAAATTTGGCAGCCGAAAAAGAAGCTTGTCACACTTGCTTTACAGCCATAAAAAACATACCTGAGACAGAGAGGCTTGCTGCTGGATCTCGTTGTGACCTTAATCGGGCCGTGTTCAATCCTCCACCTCCCACCATTGCTGCAGTCCGCCTGCTGAATGAAACACACTCACGCCAAAAACCCTTCCCCTGCATGACTCATGAGCGTTCTGCATGAATGGAATGACCACGGCTTCACCTGACCACACCATAAATGGACTCAATGTATCTTTTGGATAGTACAATTGTTATTTTGTGCAATATTTATATAAAAGTCTGGGAGTAATGAAGTCATTGGTGGACTGCAGGTACTGCAAAAATGATACCCAAAGATCTTGGATTTATGGACAGCGGAGCAGGCGCATTAGACTGCAGCTGGGTTTTTGTTCAAAATAATAAAACTACCCTGTGCAACGCTAACAGAAACCTGTGGGGCTACCAAAGTGGCTTGGTTGTTTTAAATGATAGAGTGCTAAATGTAGGGCACTGTGCTAAAAAACTTGCTCGAGTATCATGGTTCTTAAAAAAATTATTCAGAGAGAAAATATAAATATATGCATTACCTCAAGATGTGGCACAGAGAGAACAACACTTACAAAGTAGGTTTACGTAATTTGTCCCATCGTGTTTCCGAGGTATGTGCATACCATAAGCACCCTCAAACGAGCAAAGCAGATTATTTGTTGGTTTGAGAAAGATGATATGCCTGTGTCTTGGTGGGATTCTTCGTGTGGTTCCTGTGCTGGAGTTGTGTGCATATGTGTCAGGCTTTCTTCTTCCCTCAAGAATTGTCACAGTCCATATCATTTAGGAAAAATAACCAACCGATTGTGCTTGTTTCTCCAGCTCCCACAGTAAGGGGTTGTCTCTAACTTTGTGTCTTCTGCAGGGATTTTCAAGTGGACCCTGTTCTTTGTAGACACAACACTTAAGCTGGGGATGGGCAGAGAGCGTCAGAAGTTAGGAATTGTAGAGATGATGGGTTGTTCTGTAATATATTCTGTGGATGAAACTCTATCCTTTGTTTGATCATCATTTGTAGGGAGTTTTCTCCATGAGATGCATGAACCAAAGGGGGATGTGACGAGGTAAATGGTGGAGTCAAAAATATTTTTTCACAGAAGGAACTTTAAAGAACATTCGATTTACATAACTTTACACAATTAACCTCCAGATCTGCCTTGTTTGTCATGAACCATAGCTGTAAGCAGTTAGAAGCTCCCCCCTGACACAATGTGATTCCACTTTCCCTGAGATGAAGAGTTATACAACAACAACAACAACCACAACCACAACCACAACAACAACAACAACAACAACAACAACAACAACAACAACAACAACAGATCGAATGTGTAGCCTAATCACAGCAACAATGACCTTCCTATTCCCATTGCCCTAGTTTATATTATCAAGGTAGATACAATGCCAGTCTAGAAATATGACAGATAATTCCTTGCTAAACACACTCAGTGCCCACTTTGACAGTGATTCAAATCAAATGTATTTCCATTATTGACAAGGCAGGCTAAGAATTCTGGCAGGAAAGAGATTGATGTCAGGGCACGCTGAACCAAGTGCCTTAATGGGGTACCCACCGTAAGACGTGCTGCTTAAACAGAGCTTCTCCAGACGTTGATGTGGATTCCTTCTGAAAAACTCCCTCTCCTGTCCCTCACATTCCTGTGGTTGAACTTGAGAAAATATACTCCGATATAAAGAAACACACTCCGATCCTCGCCATGTGAACCGCACGGTGAGCACATGATGTGAATCAGGAGAAGAACCTGATTTCAGTTTTCCCTCAAAAACAGCACTCATAGGATGTTGAATCAGCTGTTGAAAGAGAAACCTTTATAGCCGTTGGCCTCTGTCACAGTGTTGATTAGGATTAGAAACTGGAAAGACCAATGATTGACAAAGTCAAACTGAGAGCGACAGGGATTTGTGGGCAAGAGTTGATTGTAATTTCCCTCATTGACTGATAGGCCAGTGAGCCGTAGCATGTTTTGGTATGATTTGTTTTTTCTACAATTGTAAAGATGCCCTCGGAAGCTCATGCCTGTGTTCGCTAACTTTGACTGACAATATTAGAGCCAATGTTTGTCAGTGAATGAAAGGATCCAACCCAAATACTAAAATGAAATAGAAAGCTTTCAAAATCCCCTAGATACAGAAACTTGACAGTGGAAGACTGTGGAAAAAAAGTATTATAAGGATAGTATTGCAAAATTGTTCTTGGAAAGGTATTGTTTTGTTTTAAACTTTTTTTTTTAGAAAAGCAGTTGGGAATCGATAGGTTTTTAAGGATCTACTGAACCAGTTATTAAAATCTCGATAAGGCAAATGATCAGCATTTAGATTGGAGAGCATGACAACATTGAAGCATTGAAAACAGGAAAGGAAACATGTGCACGCCTGTTTATGTCTTGCAATAATGCCCCTAAAGCAAAACCAGATGCAATCTGCCACCAGAGAATAAGGACATCCGATCCCTTGTGTTATTATAATAGGTTTATTAATGCTTGTCTGAATGGGAGCGAGATCAATGTTCGACTGAGCTGTGTTCTGGTAGAAGGCTAAGCCCATCCCGTTAGCCATGATCTATGAAGTGTGTGTTTGAGCCACAACCCCAAAGGACATCGAAGATGCTGTGCTCTAGCACCTCATCCATCCCGGCCTCCTCCGACAGCCTTTTGTGCAGTTTGGCAGGTACACCGTGCTCTCCTCCGTACACAAGACTCCCAACATTTAACCGGAATAGCAGAAGCCGGCCTCTGCCTTCTCTGCACGGATGTCCCCCGTTATTACGTGCCAATGCTCACACTGGGCCTACTTAGTGCTGTCTTTAAATCTGAGCAAAGCTGTTGGGTGAAACGTTATACGTGCATCAGTAGCCAGTACGCAAAGGCTATGCTTCGCTCGGTCTCCCACGGCCTGTCCGGCTAGCCCTGTGGTGTTTTATTAAGCATGGTGTTGTGTCGCCTACGTTGTGCGTGTGTTATTTCAAACTTGGCTTGGAAGGATATTGACTCTCTCTCTCTCTCTCTCTCTCTCTCTCTCTCTCTCTCTCTCTCTCTCTCTCTCTCTCTCTCTCTCTCTCTCTCTCTCTCTCTCTCTCTCTCTCTCTCTCTCTCTCTCTCTCTCTCTCTCTCTCTCTCTCTCTCTCTCTCTCTCTCTCTCTCTCTCTCTCTCTTTCTACCTCTCTACCTCATTTGAGAGGTATTACATTTACCCAAGGACTTTTTTCTTGTGAACGGGACACTTAGCAGTTCACCCTGAAAGTCACTATTTGGAGAGCGGACTGTGCTTCTATATATTAATTAACTGGCTGCCTTGTCTTCTGTTAGCAGCTTGAGCCACGGCCAGAGCTACTGCGGTGAGCAAAGCTTTCGTCGGCTGTCTCAACACAATCGGTGGGGAGACTGCTTCTGACCAGAATTAGTACTGTATTTGCATTCAGGACCAATCAGTGTCCAGCCCTTAAGAGGGTAACCAGTGGTTACACAAATGTATTTAGGTATTTACTATGGATTAGGCTGCATGGTTACCGAATGTGATTGTTCAAATCAGTAGCCATCAGTGTAGAGTCCTTTTACGCTGGGTAGATTTGAGTTCATGAAATGGTCTTACCATTTATGGAAAGGTTGATCGGCAGGTCAGCCGGTCACAGCTCCTGAAGAACCCGGCTTATTACATTAACAGACGCCAGTGTGTGGTAGCCTCGAACACAAGGCTACTTCACAACTCCTGTCGAACAATGCTTTATTTGGATGTGCACCATGATACTTGCTATATATTTATATGAAACACTGCTGACCCCTCTAACTTTTTTTGTTTAATCTCTCCCCCTGTGTGTGTGTGTGTGTGTGTGTGTGTGTGTGTGTGTGTGTGTGTGTGTGTGTGTGTGTGTGTGTGTGTGTGTGTGTGTGTGTGTGTGTGTGTGTGTGTGTGTGTGTGTGTGTGTGTGTGTGTGTGTGTGGTGTGTGCGTGTGTGTGTGTGTGTGTGTGTGTGTGTGTGTGTGTGCGTGTGTGTGTGCGTGTGTGTGTGTGTGTGTTTGCGCCTGTGTGTGTGTATGCCTGTGTATGTATACTTGTGTGTATGTGTGTGTGCGTGTGTGTCTTGCAGCTAGTAATGGAGCCTACCCAGTGTGTAAAGGCTGCTCGGTGTGCTCCCGGGACAACGGCTGCGTGAGCTGCCAGCCCAAGCTCTTCCTGTTCCTGCGGCGGGAGCGCATGAGGCAGTACGGCGAGTGCCTCCACGACTGCCCGTCCGGGTACTATGGCATGCGCAGCCCTGAGATCAACATGTGCTCCAGTAAGTCGCCCCCCCCCCCCCCAAACCCACTGCCCTTACTCCAACCACTCCGTCCTCCACCCTCTTCTGTGGAAACGACCTGTATGACTTTCTCTGAAACCCCCCCCAACCCACCCCTCCCCCCTACACACACAAACCCCTCTAACCCCCCATACCCCCCCTCCCCCTTCCCCCATCAGATGGACCTCAATCAAAGCCCCCACATGCCCCCCCATCCTGATTTGTGACAGCTGATCCATCCACACAGGTGGACAGGGGCAGCGGGCCTTTTTCCTAGCATGAGCCTCATGAGAGTCTTTTAACACCGATTGTTCATCAGAGCAGCTATCTCTTCTGTTCTTCTTCGAAACATACAGCGCCAGAGCCAGAAACCGCATCAAGCAGTTTACTACGGTGTGAATGACTGTGTCGGTCATAAATCAACAGCAAGCACTGCATCGTTGCGGGATTTGGCTTTTCTCCCGTCATTGTAAAGAACGCGTTTCACTTTTATATCACCACTCGGCACACAGACACGCATCCCTGCATGCACGCGAGCAAGCACACACGTAGACATACACATTCGTTCCAAACCCACTCCAAATAAAGAATAACTGGAATATAAAAGACAGGATCTGCTTGTTATGAAATAACATGAGTAACTCAATCAAAGTAAGCGGATGAAAAGACAGAAACAATCCACCATCTAACCGTGGCACTCTTTCGGCCATTGGCTTGTTATGCCGTGTGGTGGATATTTTGTCACCAGGATGCTCCTATTCAAGGTTTTGGTTTCATAACATGGACCGGACCATGCTTTCATTCACTCGCAGGATGAATAAATATTTATAAAAGGCAATAGGAAAACTCTCACTAACTCTGAAATCCAATTAATGAAACGTCTCTCTCTCCTCTGAACGTATCATCCTCGATCGCATAACCTTATTGTAACTCTGAGTCTGGCCCCAGACCCACTGCCTTTATGGGTTTTCTCCGCAGCCCTGAGGTGTTGGCTGAGTGTTTCATGTGAAAACTGAGAGAAACATGGACTCACTTTGGTTCCGTGTGCCAAGATTCTGACAGACATGCTGAAAGAAACCCCCGAGAGGAGAATGTCAGGACCTTTAGGTCCAGTAGTGCAGGAATGCCCCGAACCACAGCAGAAAGACCCTGTCTTCTGGTTAACCAATCACGCCTGACCCGCATGCAAATAGCCCACCGTCGGCAGTCCAGTGTTGCAGATAGAGATTGCATGTTGAACACTTAGGAAAAACTAAATACGCAAAGTACAGGCTTCTAATGAATTATCTTGGCATCCAGCTCATGCCCGCCTGGCAACACTTACTCTTTGTGTCTGAGCACACATACATGTCGTTCACAATGCTCCCAGCTATCCAGACACAATCATAGGGCCCTGATGTCATTTTACACTACTTTTAGAAATCAGAAAATATTGGAAGAGAAAGGCATCTTGTTCTTTCGTATAGTCTTTTTCTTTATGTGAGGCCACCTTTCTGACCACCTTCTTTCTTTAATTTTGATTTTAAATAATCCTGATGTGCACTGATTTAATCTAAAATTTTTGATCAGATCTCAGAGAAATGCCTAATTCAATGTGCTAAGTCATGACATCTGTCACTCTCTAAATGCCTTTTTCAATATGACCTCTGTTCTCTGCCATCCATTTCATGTTCAACCCATGTTGCTTGCAAGCCATTTCATCTTTAATCAAAGTTCCCCGCATGCCATTCCCTATCCATCCATTGAGAATAGGCAAATATTCTGTTGGGCTGGATTTTGATGGTCAGTCAAGGGCCGTTCACAGAAAACTTTAGCTATAAAACAAAAGGTGCACTGAACTTCCTTTCTTGTTGAAGTAAAGAGAATTTTTTTTTTCTTTTTACTGTTTAAAAGCAACCATATAACATCAAAACATACACCTAACATGGCATTGGGCGCTTTATTTCTGGATTCGAATAGTTTTATCTCTCAAAAATGCGATCAGCAAATCAAAGATATCTCTCAAAAGGCTTGGTTCCCATTGATGACAACAACAAAATAGCCACCCCCAAGCTGTTTGAGACCATAAGGTGTGGTTGGGGCCCAAGGAGGGGTTTACAAATGGTTACCACGACCTCAACAGACCTACCAGAAGGATGGCTGGTTGGCTATGGTTCATTTCCTAAAGAAGCCTGGAACAAAGCACTGAAGTGTCTCCTATAGTGGACATTGAAATCCAGGATATGATATCAGCCAAGAGGCAGCTGCATATTATTACACCAAAAGTTGGTCTGTGTGATCTTATCTCGTCCAAGAATGTTTTATGAACTGCCGGAGTAAAGTAAAACAGGCTCAAGAGCCAAGTGCGATACTTACACACATTCCACCACTGTGCCTTCAGAATACCAGGAGAACTTGGCCTCCCCTTTAGAGAAAATCAAACCTGTGTTACAGAGCTGGGACAAAACTCTTTTTTTATACAGCCCGAATTTGTTCTGGTGTGGTGCATGTGAAGAACAAAGACCACCCACATCTGTTACAATTGTACGATTGGCTGTGTGAAAAGCATGCATTCAGGCCCCAGTTCATGTCACAAAGCGTCGTGTATCGAAGGCCTGTGGACGGCTACACTCGAATGGCTGAGATCTGGTGCAGAGCAAGATGTTAAGTGCTCTCTTACAGATGAGGCAGTTGGCCTCCATGCTATCCTCGTTCCCTTGCATCATTTGTGAACTCTGGTGGTTCACTAGTCAGGGGCTAGTTTCAGCAGTTTATGGGTGGTTTGACAGAATCCGTAAGCTAGGATTTACACGTAGACCTATCCATTGCATTGGTACCTATCAGCTTGCTAGATCAGGGCATCATTATTTATGCATTGTGGCCATCAGCCATAATGCATTAAGTCTCTTTATAAACACTATAAAAAATACATTTTCGGTTTATTGCAGGGCAATCTTTCTGCATTGGATGCAGTTGTTGTAACACATAATTCTGTCACTACCCCTTAAGTCCATTATAAGCCAAAAGCTCTGTCTTAAATGTGAAAATCAGATGATGACAGCAGAACACTTTAATACTCTTCCTGGGAGGTTGAAATGGGAGTCTAGCTGGAAGAACGTTTCCCACCCCTTGTTCTGCGAACAAGGGAACACCACCGCCCATGACATATAAATACATAGTAACAGCGGCGGAGCAGCATGTCTGTAAGTGTTCCACACCGGCTTTGTTTTACACAGCCTTCTCCAGCTTGTTTGAGAGCACACAGAGTTACCACTGGTGCCTCTTGCCAACCAGCATGGAAAAGCAAGTCGATCATGACCTGAGGTTGCCAGTACCCTACAACTATGGTTCAAACATCACAGCTCACCCAGTACCAGCTCATTGTGCCACTACTCCTGTGGAGGGTGATTTCATATAATGCATATTTGTGATTTCTATTTTATAGTCTCTGTGTGCATAAATACCATTGTTGTGTTTGGGTTTTGTCACATCCAATTAATTGTGGAAGTGTCCTCTTGATTGAATACACCTTGTCCAACATCCTTCATATTTAAAGTGCATCATGGGAATCTGTTGAGTTGGACATGGACACGAGCCACACATTAAGAGCTGCAGCCAAATGGCGTACCAGGGCTCTGTAGAGGAACTACACTGTAATACCATGGGCTTAGTTGGCAGTCCTGGCATTAATCTCGCTCTCAACCTTTCTCTCTCCCTCCCCACTCTCTCTTCCTAACTCCGGGCTTGTGGGTATTTCCATTGCACATTCTAACCAACAAAAAAAGACCAGTTGCTTTTGGCCTTTGAGCTGTACCCAGGGACATTTAATCATCACAGCTTTACTAACCACACTCATATATTTGCCAGACAATACAATAGACACACCAAACTAGCTCCCAGGCATCGCTACCAGACACTGAATAAGATTCAATTTTTTTCCTTTAAAACAGTGGGTAATTGTGCAGACCTCACTGTGAGTGGATAGTCTGCGTTCAACCAATGTGTGTGTTGGACTGTGCACGTTTATGTGTTTGTAAATGTGTGTTAATGTGCGGATTTGTGTATTGGACTGTGTGTGTGTGTGTGTGTGTGTGTGTGTGTGTGTGTGCGGGGCTGTGTACATGTGAATGAGTGCGCGTGTGTGTTGGTGGTTGTATGTGTGTTGGACTGTGTGTGAGGGTGTGTGTGTGTGTATGTATGTGTGTGTGTATATGTGTGTGTGTTGGACTGTGAACGTGTGTGTGAATGTGTGTATGCGTGTGTGCGTGTTTAGGTGTGTGTGTGTGTGTGTGTAATGTGTGTATGTGTTGTGTGTGTGTGTGTGTGTACATTTGTGTATGTGTGTGTGAGTGAGGGTTGGACTGTGTGCATATAAATGTGTGTGTGTGTGTGTGTGTGTGTGTGTGTGTGTGTGTGTGTGTGTGTGTGTGTGTGTGTGTGTGTGTGTGTGTGTGTGTGTGTGTGTGTGTGTGCGTGCGTGCGTGCGTGGATGCGTGCGTGCGTGCGTGTGTGTGTGTGTGTGTGTGTGTGTGTGTGTGTGTGTGTGTGTGTGTGTGTGTGTGTGTGTGTGTGCGTGCGTGCGTGCGTGCGTGCGTGCGTGTGTGTGTGTGTGTGTGTTTGTGTGTGTGCGCTCCGCTGGCTCTGTGCATACAGGAGCAGGTTCCGGGCATCCAGTCGCTTGTGTTCCTTGGACTCAATAGGCTGTGAGGACCGTTGACACACCTGTCATCTTGGATCTTGCTCTGGAAGATGCTGATTGACGTGAACATCCCTGCCCACCCCACACCTCCTCCCTCCCCCCTCCTCCCCTGCCTGTCCTGGGTTCTCGCCAGCCAGCGTGGAGGAGCAGTGCCCACATGGAAAGAAAGCACAGCACAGGGAGCGACTGGAAGGAACATGGCAGCTCTCAACCTTTGCCATGAGAGCTTCTTGCCATTCTCCCCCCCCCCCCCTTTCCTCCCCACGTCACAGCTGGGTGGCACTGAGCAGAAGACAGGATTTCCATGTCAGCCATTGACCCGGGGTCAGGAGAATAGGTCAGCGCTGTTTGACTCCGCTGCCTTTTTTTTCTTTCTGTTGCGTCGCAGCTCGGGGAGATGGAAAAGTCAGGGTTCCTTTTCCTCTCTCACCCTGCCAGGGCTTCTCTCTTCTTTCAGCGCGGGACACTCACTGCTGCTCCACATCAGCTCTGCTTAGTGTTCCAGAGGACATTGCAGCGTTTGACATGCGTGCCGTTTCAGTGCTGATATCATTGCAGATCCTGTCCGCAGTGATGGCGATAATCATCTATTTTCAGAGAAATGATCTCGCATTCTTCCTCATGCATGAATTTTATGTAAATAGATTATAAAGAGATGATTACACGGGGGTCCTGCCAGGCTGCTGAATAAGAAGTGTTTTGAGTTTGGCTAGGGGAAAAGCCTTCTGGAGTGTCCCCCACCATAAAATTGGTGGGTTAGGCTACAGCCAAGTGAGCTCAAGGAGATGCCGAGTGACACACTTGAGACAATCATCTCTGAGCTCCAAATGCACCAGCCATGAGAAACCTCTGATTCAAATGTTGAGGTAAAAAACAATCAATAGGTTCAATATCTCCGTGGGTGATACGGGCAGAGTGCTGTATGCAGAGGCCTCTCGTAGCACTGGACCCAGGTTGTTTACTCTGTGAGGCCAGAGCGTTTCTCTCGAATATGAATTTCTCTCTTCATCATATTACTTGAGCGCAGAGCCGGACGGGCGGATAATGGCGGTAATGCGTTTAAGTCCCAGGAACACAGGGCCTTCGGTTGGATCTGATGACCTCATTATCGCTCGTTAGTCTCCCAGAGGCACCTTATGCAGCCTTTAAAGGTGGTCCAGAGGTTAATCCCAGGCAAGACATGAACTCGCTCCCCTTTTTCCTCTTCCTGTCCTCTTGACCGCTTGACCGCTTGAGGTTGCTCCATAATGCTGCAGAGGTGGAGCCGGTATCATGGAGTGGCCTTTGGGGTCGGTCGCCTGGGTGGTTGGATGAGCTTTTGGAGGGGAACTTCCACCAGTTGTAGGTTTCACAGTTCTATCTGTCATGTTGCCTCCCAACGCCCAGCCACCCCATCCAAGAAAATCTGTTGCTACTGCTGTATCTCTGCACTGGTAATCAGTCCATACGCTTGTCTCCTTTTTTGATGACTTTTGACCCAGCAACCTTGCCTCCCCAAAGCATCCTTGTTGCTCCATCCAACCCCATCCCCTCACTAGAGCCAGACCAAAAACGAGCACACACCCGTTGTGCAGCCCCACTCCTCTGTCATCTTGTGTTCATAGTATGAATCAAATGGTAGTGTTCACAGTCTTCATCACGACCGGATAGGTAATATTTATTGACAGGACCTGGAAATTGCACAACAAACCAATGGCTAAGAGTACTGCCAGATGTTCCCATTCTGCGGCTCCTTCCTCCCCCGTTTCTCTTTGAGTTTGGGGACTACATGTTGCGGAGGTGGTGACAGGCGTGAGAAGTGTGAAGGGTAAAAAGGCTGCCTGTGCATTCGAATTAGTGCTGTGATTTATTGGCCCCTGCTCCCTGCATCGGGGCTTGACGTGTATCAAAAGCGATCCCGGATCCAGTGATCTGGTTTCCCAGTGGAACAAAGGAGAAAGCGAAGAAGAGGCAGGAGTGACGGGACGTCCGGGGCGACGGAGCGGATCCTGTCGTTGTGTGGGCTCCCCTCCCCCGTCTTGTTGCGTCGGGTGCATTCCACGCCAAAAATCCTCACGGCGCAGTGTGATCCTACAAGCAAATCCTTGTTTATCAGAAAACAAGATAAGCGCGGGGGATATATTGGAGCCAAGCCGTGACGGTGTGTGTAAATATGAATGTGCTGCGCCTCTTGTGTGTATGAACATGGTATACATTTCTTATTAATAGTATTATTATTGCTATTTAGCGGAATTCAAAACCTGCCTTGTTGTTTAAGCTTCAATATTTCTTGGCAAACTCTGTGTTTTAATCAGCATCATCCCACTGGCAGGCTCCCCAGTTCAACAATATGATATACATACTTGGAATCAGTCAGGCTTAAACTTTAAACATAGTGTTGCCATGCTAAAACTACTTCTTTATGTTGTTGTGTATTTCTTTGGCTTCTGTATACGGTAAACACAGAATGCTGTGCGACGTATATGGAAATTACCAGCTGTAGGTGTGGGTTTGTGTGTTAATGAGCCTGTGGGTCCTGGCTGGTGTGTACATGATTGTGTGATTGTGTGTGTGTGTGTGTGTGTGTGTGTGTGTGTGTGTGTGTGTGTGTGTGTGTGTGTGTGTGTGTGTGTGTGTGTGTGTGTGTGTGTGTGTGTGTGTGTGTGTGTGTGTGTGTGTGTCTCCATGTGTTTGCATGTGTGTGCATCCGCGTGCGCGCCAAAACGTTTGTTTAGACTGGTTGGAGCGAGCGTGAGACCAGAGTGGGCTGAGGCCATATTTTAGGGTTAAAAGTAAGGCGGGGACGGGACCCCATCGTTTATGTGGAATGTCAAAGAGAAGGAGGAGGAGGAGGTGGAGGCCCGACGGTTAGCTCTGGGTGGTGTAATTAAGGGGCGTGATGGTGATAACATTGCCTTCCCAGGGCTCTTCAAGGGTCACAGAAAGCAGGCTCAGCCCTGGGACCCGGGAAGGAACCAGCAACCCCACAGTAGCAGCCGAGACACCTCCAGGCCTCACGTTAGTGATGCTGCTGCTGATTGGTCGACGCCGTTGTCGGTTTTCACCCTGCGAGAAGAAGCAGACACTCCACCCTCCCAACGCTATCGGCTATCCCCACCACACCAGACCTGTGCCGTACCTGGCGTCAGGCTCACAACCTTCCTCATAGGCAAGGCGACGGTGGTAAACCGAAGGGGACACCTCACTCCTGTCCGATACTGGGAGCCTATCGGAGGGCCTCCTTCCCGGGGAGCGTCATCATAAATTAGTCAGCCCCCCGGGAGGCTTCTTTTTAATCATGTGGGCCAGCACGCGGCCTCAGCGGTGTGGGTTCTTGTAATTTGGCCCCGAGCTGACGTGCTATTTGCAGAGAGAGCGGCTTGGTGACACATCCGGCCGGCCCTCCTGTCCCTCCTGTCCCTGCCGCGATACGCCGCCGGTCGTGCGGTGTGGAAGGGCGTGTCGTGGGAGAGAAGGGGAGGGGGGAGGTGGAGAGGTGGAGGGGTGGGCTGGAAGTGATGGGATGGGGGTCGTTGGGGAGGGAAGAAGTAGAGGGGAGGAGAGAGGTGATGGAGGGGAGAGGAGAGGGGCTTAATGTCAGAGGGAAGGGGAGGAGGGGGGGGGCATTCTGGGCTCCCACAATCAATCACCCTCTCTTAACTTGTGTATGCGCACACACAAACACACACACACACACACACACACACACACACACACACACACACACACACACACACACACACACACACACACACACACACACACACACACACACACACACACACACACACACACACACACACACACACACACACAACACACACACACACACACACACACACACACATATATACACTCACATGCAAGTGAGAAAACCCACACACATGCAAACATATTTATGGCTGACAGCCACACTGAATTACTATGGGATGCCCTGCTCCCAGAAGCTGATAAGATGCTGTGGGAAGGAGGCTGTGTAAATCCAGGCTTGTGGCTCCAGTCAAACCACCCATAAACTACTGTATATATGGTTCCTTCTAAACTCTCTACTAATGTTACACAAATAGAATGCCATTCAAATTCTGTACCATTACAGCAGTAATTGTTTGTTGTAACACTTTGAGTAATCACAACCATTAAAGTCTTGAAACACGCACAGGCATTGGAGATGTAGCCATATCTCCAGGAGACTCCATGGAAGTTAAAGCTGAGGAAAACAAGCCGTTGTTATATCTGAAGTTTT
>OLKM01000374.1:121800-129300 GCA_900291075.1 Melanogrammus aeglefinus | reverse complement strand
GCAAAAGCCTGTGAAATGGTACACTCGACTGTTCAAATAAATAGGCTATAATAAATGTGAGCCGTTGAGGTTGAGCGGGAACGTGAGGCTGAGAGAGCTAAGTGAAGCACCCCATCGTTCCAGCTCATTTACAATGAAAGTCAGAGCAACCGACGTTGTAAAAATAATCTCTGCCGGTGTGCAATAACAAATAGAGACCCGACAGGGAGGAAAGGCAGCAGAGGCCTTCTTGGTATTCAGGTGTCCGGGATCCGGACGGACACCGCGTTGATTGTGTGTCCGAAGAAGCGGCTTGTTATGCAGGAATTCCCTATGAGCCAATCATAGGGAATTGGAGCCAAAGTGTTGGAGCCGAAGTGTTATGCGATAAAGAAACATCTTAAAAGCGACCCCAAAGTTTGCAGCTATGAGTAGAGAGACCCTAGAAAAACTAAGGCATGACACATTTGTATTGTACATTTCAGACACCAGACACCAGTATTTAAGATAAACATTGGATTATGTAACTGCAGACCATAAAGACGCTTTAGATTAAATACAGACAGGAAGTAGAGAGGGGAGTAGGGGCAGTGTGGAGGGGGCAGGGGCCACTATGGACTATTTATGGCAAGTCAACCAACCCTAACCCCATGTGCACTAAACACTGTGCGTTTCTTTGTATTGCAACGACAACGGGACGTCCTGTATGGGGCTGCGTCTCTCGGCTTAACCCCCTCCTCCCCCGATGCATACGGACAGAATCAGTGATTTATCTGCCCTGCCCTGTCTGTCTGCCAGGACCTAATCCCCGGGCACAACATAAAGGAGGAGAGGATGCTAAGCCCAGATCATGTCAAGAGGCGAAGCATTCTTTGCGATAAACATTGCGAGCCGCACAGACCGTGTCTGATGCGTTCCGTGCTACACATCGTCCGGCAGGAACGCTGTGTATATCGCCAATCCTACCACTGGGACTCTTTCCTTACTCTTAACGCATATCAAGTATCGGTATGAGGTACGAGGATCCAGGATATTGAGCGCCAGTATCCTGAAAAGACCATGTCTGATTTGTTCCGTGCAACACGCTGTCCGGCATGAACGCCGTTGATATCGTTCTTGAGCCCACTGCTGGGACTGTTTGGCTCTTCTTAACCTGAATACGAAGTACCGATATCCTGAAGATGTTGTTTCAGCCCCGCCAAAAATCCCTCGCCACCTCGGCCACTCATGGAATAAGGAAGTTGTTTATACTGTCCTTGTTAGCGAAGGTGCCAGTCCTTTGAGCTGGTCTGTCCTTTGTTTAGATTCAGTTTCAGTCTTGAGGACAGAAAGCTGTCTGCGCGAAGCCTACCTAATATTGATGTTATTAAGCCGTTACCTCTGAGATTACTCTCTGCAGCTCCTGTCAATCAATAGGATTTGGTTAATTTACAAACAGATAAATCCAAGCGCCAGAGAAGATCTCCACTGTTCAATTATATGTTCTCTTCTGAGGTCTGGCTGATGATTTTATCACACATCACCTCTCCTGTCAGTCTATTTTGTCTCTTTCCCATTTCATACATTTGCATTCCCCCCCCACCCTCTCTCTCTCTCTCTCTCTCTCTCTCTCTCTCTCTCTCTCTCTCTCTCCTTCTTCTCTCTCTCTCTCTCTCTCTCTCTCTCTCTCTCTCTCTCTCTCTCTCTCTCTCTCTCTCTCTCTCTCTCTCTCTCTCTCTCTCTCTCTCTCTCTCTCCTTTGTCTCTCTCCCTCCTTTCTCTCTTTTTCTCCCTCGCTCTTTCTCCATGTCTCTCTGTCTCTGTCTCTCTCTCTCTCTCTCTCTCTCTCTCTCTCTCTCTCTCTCTCTCTCTCTCTCTCTCTCTCTCTCTCTCTCTCTCTCTCTCTCTCTCTCTCTCTCTCTCTCTCTCTCTCTCTCTCTCTCTCTCTCTCTCTCTTAATCTTTGTTTCTCTCTGTCTTTATATTTTTGTTCCCTCTCACACCCTTGCACGACCAAAATCAAAACAAATAAAAAACAGCTGGTTCTACGATGTCAGCGATATTAGATGTTGTGTAATCGACTTCAAATGTTAAAGCTCTCAAAACACCTACTCACTGTAATCCCAGATTTGGGACATGTTGCGAGCATAAGGTCCAATGCAAACTAATTTTCTACCGGTTGTAAATCGGCTTTCAGATTCTTCACGCAAGCGTCTGTTGTAGGGAGCAGACATGACTTATCGGTGACTCTCGCTTGTCTTTTTGTCTAGGAAATTAACAGAACTGGTAAACAATCCAGGGTGCCATGGTAACCATATGGAGAACGAAAGAGAAACCAGACTTGGGGAGCAGAAGAAAATTCCAGAGAATAACTAGAGGGAGGGAGATAGAACAATAAATAAGAGAGCATAGATGTGAGGAAGAGAGAGAGAGAGAGAGAGAGAGAGAGAGAGAAGAAGAGAGAGAGAGAAGAGAGATAGGAGAGAGAGAGAGAAGAGAGAGAGAGAGAGAGAAGGAGAGAGAGAGAGAGAGAGAGAGAGAGAGAGAGAGAGAGAGAGAGAGAGAGAGAGTGTAAAGTCAAATCATTATCCTTGGTCATTGTATTATGTACCTGTGCTTGGAGAGAGCCCGGAGCCGTTGCGGGACTATCGATCGCCCATTTGTGTAACCAGAGTAACCCGCTCTGCTGTAGGGCTCATCTGAGGCCAGGGTCCTTCATCTCATCATTAATACTACACTTATCCGTCTCCACTGCCGGCCCAAAGCACTTGACCCACGCCACCATTGATACCTTATAATTACAGTGTCTGTGTGCGTGTGCGAGTCGGTATGTTTACGTCTGTACGGGTTAGAGGGGTTCTTTCTTCTCACGCGTGTGTTTGACCAGATCATTGAGAATATTTAGCAACACGGCGATATACAACAACGTCTCATTAGGTCTGCATGTGTGTACCAGGGACCACCTGTAGCCAGGGCAGAGTGAGCCCAGATTGAGCCCAGCTCTCTGGGGGATGGGGTGTGTGAGAGCCGGAGGAAGGGCTGACCATCAGGCGGCGGGCCAGGACGGCTAAGAAGTAAGTATGGTTCTGCGGTGAACCCACTGCGCCACGGACCCTCTGGCCCTTAGCGTCTGGCAGCCATCTGCTCCTGTGAAACAATGTGCAGAGGACGTTGATTGCTTCAAATCCTCTCTGGAGGAAGCTCAACCATCCCCCCCTTGCTCGAGTGTTGGATGGACTTGGTCTTAGAGGGGAGTTTTTTTTATAGAAGAGATTTTGTATGCTTTTAGTGACACAAAAGACACAAGTGTTTATTGCCACTGTTGCAAGGAGCTTTATGTTGCTCTCTTGCGAGCGTTTGAGTGTAAAAGTTGCACAAAACGGCACAACCCCCGCGGGCCTGTCTCGTGTTTGGACAACGCACATCCATGCACGTTTTCTGGACGAATTTTTGATATGGACATCAGGCCAGTTTGTTCTTTTCTTTTTTTCATCCAGACATCCAGACACTTTCATCTGACTCTGCTAAACCCCATCCTCCCGCCGTGAAGGATTCTCCTTATGTTTCAACAGCGGCAATCATGGCTCAGCTCGTCCAAGCCAAACCACCGGAGAGAACTGCCCTCGTGCTGTACTCGTGCCACTGCTCTAAACTCTAAACTCTCTAAACTAGCACTCCGCAACAGACCATCGCATCGCTTCCATTTTATCCTTTTTTTTCTCCTTTTTTGTATATTTGGTATTTAACCCTTCCGATTAATGCTTCCCATGCGCTCTTTGAGGGTTCTCTACAGCTTTTTTCGTTAAGGCCCCTGCAGCTGATTTGATTTGTGGATGACAAGCCTTTCCCCGCCTTCTCCTGATTACTGCTGGAATGGAATGGGGGCCGGAGATTACCCATGATCCTTGGCATCCGAGGTAATATCGTGGACAATCCGGATCAGGCCCCGCCAGCGGGAGTGGTGTGAGAAGCGTTTTCCCAGGACAGGGAGAGGGCCACTAATTGGCTGCCTCTCTGTCGGAGTGATTATGCGTGGCTCATGCTGCAGCGTGTTGTGACGGGGGGCCGACCGGGCCCTAATCTTCATTTAATAGGGCCCGGCTCTGTAGGGGCCGACACAGTAGCTGCTCCGAGGGCCTCAAGAGCACTGTGAACCTCCTCGGAGCTCTGCTCTTTCCTGGGCCCCCCCCCCCTTCCCCTCCTCCTCCATGTTCCCCCATAATGAAGTGGGGGGGACATGCCTCCATGTGTGATTGTATCTTTCACAAGGAAAGCTCTCCAGCATCATGAGTTGGAAGAATTGTATGTCCCAGGATGGTTGCATATGCATGCAACCTATTCCATCTGACTTAAACTCACGCAAAAAAAAAAAAAGATAAAGTGGATCTCTGGAAGTTTCAAACTGCACTGTGGTGTGATGATGAAGTATGAACATGTGAGGGAAACATGGGTGAATAGGAAAGACGCATCAACCTGTCATTGCCTTGGCCAGGCCCCGGGTATCCACGGGCCAACAACAGTTATGGTCGCACCACTGCGGTCTCAGTCACAAATGAACACATGCCTTGTTTCAGCTATCACCGGCCTCTGTTTGGCGTGCTATGGAGCACTTTTCTGCTTCCTCCTCTCCTGACCCAGTCGGATATTGATCCTCTGAGTTGAAGGCTCTGAATACATCGATGAACAACAGTGCTTTCGTAAGAGAATTCAAAGCAAACTGTCTGTGGTCATATTTCCGAGTAACGGCTGCGCTTTAGCTGTGGGGCGCTGCTTCTGCACGGTACACTTCTTCACGGAGGGAAAGTTAATGAAGGACTAATGAAAAGTAGAAAGAACAAAAGAACAAAGGGATTCAATACAAACAGAAGGAAAGAAAGAAAGAATAAATGAAATAGAAATCTGATAAAAACAGATAGAGTGAAAGAAGTCCAGAGGAGGAAGCCGAAGGAGAGAGAAGGGGATGCGATTATCTCCACTTAGCTCCCTGACCAAAATAAATAGAGCTGCTGTCATTTTGGTAGCAACTGTCTTTTGGAGAGCAATATTTGAAACACCCCATTATCCAGGCTGGCGTTTATATGGAGAATCCATCGTCATACCACAGGCATGAGCCATAAGCCCGGCAGAGGACTTTTCAAAGCCTGTGGGTGTGGAGGGGGGTGGGTGCTGGTGCTGGTGGTGCTGGTGCTGGTGGTGGGTGGAGGAGAGGGGTCAACAGTGCTCACTGGAGCTTCAAGTTCTACGTTATTATCATCTGGTCTCTTCCAAGCAGGAAAGATGAAGAGGGGAGAGAGGGGGGGGGTGTGTAAGTGGCTCCCTCGATCATGGGCCCACTTTGATTTGCAGTTTTATCAAACTGCTCTCTTGGCAGACGTGCTTAGCCACGCTATATTTGAATGAACGCTCTATTTGTCAGTGATTTGATCCCCCCGGAAAGAAGTATGGTAACAATTGTGTTGTCTCAATACTGATATATTATTGAACACAGACCTGGTTTATAAATCTGTGTATGAGACGGCGCGCTGAAAACATTTTAGATTCCTCACATCGTGACACTGTACAGTAGGAGCTGAACACTGCGTTGCACTGCTCTGGCTGGTGTTAATTTCCGGCACGGGAAACAAAGCATATGGACAGACGTATCAGCACCCCCATTAAAAGCAGACCTAAACTAACAAACAAAGTGGTAGCAAGCTGGGGAGGGCGGATAGGGTGGAGGAGGAGGGGGTGGAGGAGGAGAGGGCAAGAGGCTGTTTACCATCCTCCGACACGCACACACACACACACACCAACACACACACACACACACACACACACACACACACACACACACACACACACACACACACACACACACACACACACACACACACACACACACACACACACACACACACACACACACACACACACACACACACACACACAGAAACACGCACGCACTGAAGTACTGCACATGGCATAGCACAGTGAGGACCATAAAAATGAGTTCCATGGAATCTTTCCCTGCCAGTGTTTTCATTCTACCACATATTGGGTTTTCACAGCGGTTCTCCTTTAACAGGGTGCAGGTCCAGTAGTGATGAGCTGTTTCGAGGCTCCCCCGATCCACCCCCCCTTCTCTGTTTCGTGATCTTCTCACTCAGTGTTTAGATAACCTCAGACCAGTCTGAGAGGCTACGGTCAAATCCCACCATGGCCCTCCTTCACTCCACCGTGTGTGTTTGTGTGTGTGTGTCCACATGTGAGTGTGTGTGTGTGTGTGTTTATGTCCACATGTGTGTGTGTGTCCACATGTGTGTGTGTGTCCACGTGTGTGTGTGTGTGTGCACATGTGTGTGTGTATGTGCGTGTGTGTGTGTCGATGTGTGTGTGTGTGTGTTTGTGTGTGTGTGTGTCCACATGTGTGTGTGTGATGTGTGTGTGTGTGTGTGTGTCCCTCTGTCTCAAACATTCTTAAGGTCTGCCAGACCTCCAGCCCAGGAGTGCTGCCAGCACTCCTGCAGTGGGCTTCACATGCTTTCATCTGCACGCACGCACACACTCACACACACACGCTCACACACACACAAACACACACACACGCACGTACCCACTCACACACAAACGGTCACAAACACACACAAACACACGCGCACACATAAACACACACACACACACAGACCCATACGTGCACACGCACGCGTGCACAGATGCATTGGTAGAGAGTGTGAGAAACATGAAACACACACTGACAAACAATAAAGCAGACCTCACAGGCGGTTGCCACATTATCTACTCTGCTCCCAGTTTTCCACATCCCTTCACTTTGCTTTTCCTGCTCTGAGCTCAAATGACTCCTCTTAGTGGTCCTCGTCTGTCCAATGTCATATTGTGTAGGCTGCGTTCCTGTACACACACACACAGGTAGTTTTCAGGCGGTTGGTCGCATGGCACACATTGTTTTGACGGGAGTGTGGCATGACCCATGTCCCCCCCCCTCCCCCCTTTTTGAGAATGCAGGCTTGAGGAGAAAATTATGCAAGGACAAGAGGAAGAGGAGGAAGAGGAGGATGAGGAGGATGGGTGAAGGCTGAGAACATCTGGTGCACAGTTGCACTTCCTCAACCACCAGAAGCCTCTCTACCCTCTTCTCCACTCTTCTCGTCTACCCATCGACCCCCCCCCCCCCTCCCCTGTCTCTTTTCCTCTCCAGTCCTCTCCACTCCATTTCAAACCTATCCTCTCCACACCCTTCCCTCCTCGCCTCTCCTGTACACTTAGACACAACAATCGCGTCTCTGATTGTGTGTGTGTGTGGGGGGGGGGGGATGTGAGAGAGAGAGAGAGGGAGAGAGAGAGATGAGAGAGAGAGAGAGAGAGAGGAGAGAGGAGAGACTGATGAGAGAGAGAGTGAGAAGAGAGGAGAGCGACGAGAAGACGAGAGAGAGGAGGAGACGGAGAGCAGCCGACTCGAGAGAGACAGGATACAGGGAGCGTGTGGACTTCCAACAAACCATTTGTATTGGCTTAAGTAGAGGTTAGAGCTGACTCTGGCAGTTTCT
>OLKM01000374.1:107500-121790 GCA_900291075.1 Melanogrammus aeglefinus | reverse complement strand
CGCTTAGCAATCTCACCCTGAAGGAAACAGCCGTTGGCGAGCAGCCCCTTGGACTCTAAAAGCCCAAAGTGTTTTCAAAGTATTTGCTTCTATTTCTACGTGCAGATAAAGAAACCTCTGACCTTAAATGACTTTGAAGACTGTGACCACTTTCAGGCAATTAGTGCATTTCTTATAAAGACAGTTTTAGCAAAACAATATCGGAATTTCAAATCAATACTCTCGCGCTGGATTGATTCCGGGCGTAAAAAAAAAGCCTCACTTCATAGACACGAGTCGATGATACGCACGGTCCCTCTGGACCGCTCCGTGGGCTCCCAGTGTGCACCAGCATCCCTCTAATTTGATCCATCTTTCCTTACCTTGGCCCCCTTCTTGGACAGATGTCGCTGCCCTCTCATATACACAAACCTCTCCCCGTTGAGGTGAGACCCCCAAATTACACTGTAATCAAACACAGCTAAAAACAACAAGAAGATCTATGCCATATGCCGAGGCGGGGGCCTTCTGTTTGTGTTTTGGTAAGTGAGAGCCGAGATTATTGACAGGATTGGATGAGCCCTGCCGGCTGGCAATGGAAAGGCCCGGCGCGGCTCCGACAACAGTTCTCACCAGAGACACCAGCAGACGCGTGGAGCCGCCGCAGCGGCTCCACGCGTCTGCTGGTGTCTCTGATGAGTGTCTCGTGTCTCCGATGGGATTCGCTGTCAGAGCCGCTCAGCTGTCCGGCACCCCCCGTTCCCCCCGCCCCCCGTCCCCTACCCCGGCCGTATGACAAGTGTCGGGGGCACCGCAGGCCTCAGGGACAGGAGATCAGCCGCTTCCTGGTTCTCTCTCTCTCTCTCTCTCTCTCTCTCTCTCTCTCTCTCTCTCTCTCCTCTCTCTCCTCTCTCTCCCTCTCTCCCTCTCTCTCTCTCTCTCTCTCTCTCTCTCTCTCTCTCTCTCTCTCTCTCTCTCTCTCTCTCTCTCTCTCTCTCTCTCTCTCTCCCTCTCTCTCTCTCTCTCTCTCTCTCTCTCTCTCTCTCTCTCTCTCTCTCTCTCTCTCTCTCTCTCTCTCTCTCTCTCTCTCTCTCTCTCTCTCTCTCTCTCTCTCTCTCTCTCTCTCTCTCTCTCTCTCTCTCGCCCTCTCTCTCTCTCGCTGCAGTGGAACGAGAGCCCCGATATGAACACATCAAACCCCCCAACCCCCCCCCCCCAACCCACCTCCAACCCTCCTCTGCCAACCTGCTTTATTTTCCTATACCTAACTCTGTGATGCGATCAGACTATTTTTATCAAAACATATTTGGGAGCCGGACCTGTTAAACCTTTCAAGGTTTGAATTTTCGATGGCGACAGGGGACAGGGGACAGGGGACGGGGGGGGGTGCGGGGTGGGGGATGGTGGGGGGTGGTTGGGGTTTGCAGCAGCAGTGCCTTTACTTTGTGGGAATTAGTGAACTGATCAAAGAAAACAAAAGCACTCCCCCCGGCACCGAGGGTGGGTTGATTCCCTCATCACCAGCCCTGGTCGCGGGGGGATTGCGGCGTGATCTACGGCGGCGTCTAAGCCAGGGCGACTTAGCCTGGCTCCCTGCTTGTTAGAGTCTGATGCCATTTTGGGACCGCGCTGCGCCGAGTCCAGACATGGCGGGGATTTCCTCCTGGTGTTTTCCTCGCCGGGCAGCAGAAGGATGAACGGACTTATGTGGAGAAATGAGATATAAAGAAGCAAATACACTGGACAATTTCCTCTTGCATCCTGTTTTGGCCGAGGGTGCTTTTCTTTGTTACTTTGGAGCTGCGCTGACTTAAGCTCTCATTCCTGGAGAACCAGGTTTGGAAATGGTAGAAGTCAGCAAACATTAGCTGACATGTTCCTCACATATTTGAATCGAAAAATTGATCCATCTGCAAAATACTGTAATGTGTCTTTTTGGTTATGTGACATGGCTGTAAAAGTCCCCTGTTAAACATCCTTAAGGGGGATTAATGGAGAACTTTGTTCTGAGAAACTATGAATTCCAAGGCCGATTTAAAAGGTAAAGGTATACTGTGTAAAAGTTCACCTATTTAACGATACTGCCAAGGAACTTTTATTAACTTGTATAGTTTAAATTGGAAAGCAATGACAATGAACCCGTATGGCTATAACCGGGGATCCAGTGTAAACAAGGACAGAAGGAGCTGAGCATATCAGAGTCGCTTAAGAAAAGCTCTTGTCTGTTAAATATAAATCGTTTCACTAGCTCAATGAACGAGCCACATCGTAAACTCCGGGCACTTCTTTGTTTATACCAGGCCATAATGAAATCCATTAGACGGATCAAAGTGTGCTCGTGTTTTTTTCTCGATTCTATTTCACATAAACAAGTTAATGACAAAATGAATCCCAAACACAAACACCTCGGCCTCACTCCTAACTCGAATCTCACGAGACCTCTCAATCTGCCACAAATCTGCCGTCGCTTTCCCAGGGCCCATTACTAAATGTGTATTATTTCATTGTTTCCGGCTTGTGAGGGCTTTCATTTGATCCGTGCTGCCGTTTCCCTCCAGCCCTCCGTCCTCCTCGCGACCAGCATGTGGAGGCACTCTGTGGATACCCGGGCCCACGTCGCTGCTGCGTGCACGCGCACACACAACCATTACTACACTCCCTCCGTGCTGCCCACCAGGAAGCAGCGTTGTTGCGTCAGGCACGATAACAAGAAACCCCTCTCTAGGAACCCTCCCACCCCCCCACCCCCCACCCACCACGACCGCCCGACCGAAGCTCCGATGCTATTTTTTTTTCTTTGCTTATCCTGAAATACAAGAAAACATTAAGCCATTCATTAAAGTCAACTAAGGCTAATTATCCCCCATTCGCCCAGAGAGCCCAGAGGGGACGAGGAAGAAAGCTCAATGTATTCAGGCCCAGATGTGTTGGTGAGTTGGGACGCAGAGATAGCTGACCACAGCAGAGGGTCTCTCTCTCTCTCTCTCTCTCTCTCTCTCTCTCTCTCTCTCTCTCTCTCTCTCTCTCTCTCTCTCTCTCTCTCTCTCTCTCTCTCTCTCTCTCTCTCTCTCTCTCTCTCTCTCTCTCTCTCTCTCTCTCTCTCTCTCTCTCTCTCTCTCTCTCTCTCTCTCTCTCTCTCTCTCTCTCTCTCTCTCTCTCTCTCTCTCTCTCTCTCTCTCTCTCTCTCTCTCTCTCTCTCTCGGGGTCCTGTGGTTTTCCAGCGCACCATCAGAACCCCGCAGCGGCTTCAGCAGCAGCTAGTCAATGTGCCTGATGCAACCTCCATGACACCATCGCTTTAAACCAAGCCAACATGCCGGAGATAGGACTCCGTTATTATTCCACCGCCTCCCCCCTCCCCCACCTCCCCCCTCCTCCGTTTAACTTGTGTTGGTAGAGAGGACTTGGCCCCGCTTGCCTTTTTGTTGTTTTGATTTCTAAATCGGTTCCTTCTGGTCCCCCCCCCCCCCCCCACTTCCACACCCCCACCCCCAACCCCACCACGACATCGGGGCCCTTAATCCCCGGCAGTAGTGTGGCTCTGTTGCAGTGTTGCTCGAGGGGGAGCTGGAGGAATTGTGACTGTACCTTTAGGTGGTGGGCATATGGAGCAACACCATCTTCCCTGGTCAGGGAACACATCATCCAATCGAATAGGATTCAATATAGGCGGAAAAATATGCACTTTAACTTTCTCAGATGGATTGGCCCTACTTTGGAAACATCGACATGGATGGGCTGATGGTGAACCATGAAGTCTTGTAGAGTGCAGCTGAGCAGTGCTGAGACCATCATGCACGGGGCTCATCTCTCATTCAGGGCGGACAGGTTGCCTGGGAGGTGTGACTGACTGGGGAAGGAAAAACTTGTGCACTTGTCTCAGATGACCATCGGCCGAATGAATCTGAGGGTCGGTCATGCGTGTTTAGCCGCTGGCGATTCGTCTGCTCGCCTTTAATCCACTTTGTCCGGTGGTGGGGTAGGGGCGGTAAGGAGGGGGGGGGGGGCGACGGTTGGACTTTGTCGGCGAAGCGGCCCCCTTCAGAAGAGGTGAAGCGCTGAGCTAACTTGTTTTGTAATCTCCGTGCGGGATCCTCCCGACAGGCCGCAGATGAGGGAATAATGAGCGAGCTAATCCTAAACATTATCTTTTATAAGTCGGGATCCATGTGTTTCCAATCACCGCCAGCTAAATAGCCCTGTGATAGTAAGCAGAGCATGGGGGAAAAGGAGAGGGAAAGGAAGGAAAAACGAAAGTGAGTGAACGAGAGAGAGCATCATCCAGTGTAACCTTGTTATGGCCCGGTGACGCTGTGCAGAGAGCCTCTTGTCAGCTCGCTGGCAAGGTGCACTTCATTCAAACGGCTCTTATGTTTAGTTTTTCCTTCGTCACAGCAGAGACACATATTAATTCAGTTTATCTTTGTACCTCTCGCTCTCTCTTTCTCTCTCTTGTTCTTCTCTCGCTCTCTCTCTCTCTCTCTCTCTCTCTCTCTCTCTCTCTCTCTCTCTCTCTCTCTCTCTCTCTCTCTCTCTCCTCTCTCTCTCTCTCTCTCTCTCTCTCTCTCTCTCTCTCTCTCTCTCTCTCTCTCTCTCTCTCTCTCTCTCTCTCTCTCTCTCTCTCTCTCTCTCTCTCTCTCTCTCTCTCTCTCGCTCTCTGTCCCTCGCTCTCTGTCCCTCTGTCTCTCCTATTCTAGTTATATTTCCTCTAACGTTCCTCAACCAGTCCTTCAAACGATAAGCATAAACGGTGGCATTAGCTAATGCTATTACAACGCGGCGAACAGCAGCAACATCAAACACTATCTGGGGTTTGACCAACGCACAGGACGTAAGGGGGTCGCAGTGACGTTGAAAGCCACCCGCGCGTGACCGAGTCTGAACTGTAAATAGGTTGAAATAAGGTCAGGCAATGTGGGACGCTGCACTGTTAAACAAAACAAACTGAATCAAATAGCGGCACAAAGCAATGTCGTAGGACTCCTATCCCTCTCGAGCAAAGGAGTTAGTCAGCGTTTAAGTTAAGCAGAGCACTGGCCGGGCCCTTAGACCCGTTCTCCCTCCACAGCATTATAAATGTATGTGTGAGCAGGCCCTTAATGGCTGCTAATCCAATTTCTGCCACTGAAATCAAATCTCTCCGGCGCCAGTACTTCTCTCCTTCCCTTTACAAATGATGGCCTCGGCTCTTTCTTGGGCCTGTTTACGGAAAAAAAAGCACAGTCTTCCAAAAAAAACAACCTGAATAACGTCTAGCTTCACCTTATTTAAGTCAGTCTAAATCTTCCAAATTGTTTTGCCTGGGGCCGTTCCCCCACTCCCTCCCTTCTATAAAAGTTATTAATTGACAGGCTGAGGTCGCAGGCGTCTCGCAGAGCGCTGCAGTAACTGGAGAGTGCAGGGAGAGGTTTCTCCTCCAGCGCAGGAGCCCCATTTACCGTACGTCTTAATGCCTCCTCGAGGTCATCCATCGATTTCTCCCAGACCGCAAGCAATGGAGATAAGATTAGGCCCGTCGATTCCAGCCCTGCCGCCGCAGCTGTTAGCGGATGAAGTCACTTGTCCGTGCCGGTGGGGCGGGGGTGTTTTCGCTCTTCTTCGGCCAGGTCACGGCCCAGCTGATTATAGGTTTACATGTGTAGACACACACAGAAGGAAAAGGGGCATCGGGCCAGTCCAAACACCAAGCTTGACCACCCCTCTCTTCTCTCTCTCTCTCTCTCTCTCTCTCTCTCTCTCTCTCTCTCTCTCTCTCTCTCTCTCTCTCTCTCTCTCTCTCTCTCTCTCTCTCTCTCTCTCTCTCTCTCTCTCGCTCGCTTTCTCTCTCTCTCTCTCTTCTCTCTCTCTCTCTCTCTCTCTCTCTCTCTCTCTCTCTCTCTCTCTCTCTCTCTCTCTCTCTCTCTCTCTCTCTCTCTCTCTCTCTCTCTCTCGCTCTCTCTAGCTCCTTCAGGATGTCGTTTCTCAAGATGAATAAAGTTTCTCTTGGAGACGTGGGGAAGGAAAACATATTTTTTGTATCATGACAGAATACATTTGTTAGAGCTGAGTTTCATTTCTCGAGTGCTGGCTTTGGCCTTTTCCCCTGTCTGAGCAAGGATTGGATACATTGGAGTGCATCAATAAGGCGAGTGGTCATATTGCCATCCCGCAAGAAGATATTGTCCTGGAGCGATTTTCTAATAATATGATATGCCTCACTGTGCATACCTCACTGTCGTGATAACTATCTACTGTTGCGTGCTGCAGTCAAACTATTTCCAACGTATCAGCATCCACTGCTTAAATATAGTCAGCATTGGGTTACTGGACATCGGCATACACTTATGCACGCAAACACATCACAACAATGGACACGCACACAGATACACACATACGCAGATGCATTCTTTCCCTCACACAAATACACACACACACACACACACACACACACACACACACACACACACACACACACACACACACACACACACACACACACACACACACACACACACACACACACACACACACACACGCACGCACGCACGCACACACGCACACGAAACAATTATCCAACAGCAGGCCCCGGTTATGATTTAGAAATCCAAAACAGTTTAATTTGCGTAAAGTATTTCTGTTTGTTTGTTTATAGGACTTCCAGTGCAAACTCAGACACAGAACTCATGTTGGCAGAAGTTGATTGTATCTACAAAGGAAAATGAAACATTTAAATCAAGGACTGCTGAAGTTATATCAGGGGCAGCCAAGACGGAACACCAGTATAAAATAGGGTTACATATTTGTAACCCTGTAAAGTCTCCTACTTTAATTCAATTTCTACTTTGCCAATAATGACATTCATAAAAGACCAAACAGATTTGAACCGTAGCGTGGCTTCCAAAAACAGAATTGTCTTTACATGCTCTTAGATTTATGAATTTGTTCCTGGTTTTGAAAGCTATTGAGATGACTTAATCATTTCTTTCCAGGCAAATGAAACCGTTTCCTCTGTGCAACCCTGGTAATCAGCTTAAGTGATTACATTGGTCGTAAATATGAGACGATGAAAGCTTGGCTTGTTCCAAGAGCATTGTGCCCTAAAAGAAAGGCTGAAAAGCAGCTCTTGACAATGCATGATAGCCCATCTTGACAGCGTGCTATTGATGCTAGGGGATGGCATTTCACTGTGTTGGTATTGGTTGCCCTCTAGCTGTCAGCGCTGAGAACTTATGTGCTTATCGAATAGAGTTTGATAGAATTAGCCTGGGATTCTATTGAATTACCACACGCTTATGGTTCTCAAACTTCAGCAGTGGCCGTCAACACATATTAGCTATTTATGATGATGATGATGATGATGATGTATCATATACGGACGACAGGAGTCACGACAGAATCAAATCAAACAAGGTTGTGCTAAGAAGTAGACTAAGACATTTTCTTTTTTTTCTGTGTTTAACAAGGTGCAACTTCTTGTTGTTGTTTCAAACAGCATGCTACAAAAACAATACCCAGAATCCACTGCCTTTCTAGAGTAGAATCAAATAAAGACTTGGAAGTAGCAAGCACTTCTAAAACACTAGTCTAATGAAACCCAGCTGTCCTTAGCCCTATGAGATTTGTAATGGTTTAGCACTGTTTTGCTTGACAGTGCCTAAGATGCATATGCAACAGCTTGTACTTAGCAGAAGTAAGCCTATAACTATAGGGCATTGTCTATAAACTCAAAACAGTTTCATCTGTAATCTGAATTTGAGGATCGGAGTTTCTTTCCGATGCTTAGGGATGGATGTAAGAATACAGCAGCTACAGTGTGAGTGTTTGTCTGGTCCCACTGTCTTGTCAGTAGTTAACTTACAGCATTGTACTGCCATGTTCAGAACTAGCCTTCAAACCTATGTTTTAACCTTTACCTCCTTGCACGGTTTTGAAGTGCATGCAATTTTTCTCGGCCAAAGTATCCCGATACATTCCATGAGGACCCTGCGAGGGCAGTTCTTAATGGAGCGAGATTATGAACCTCCGTACATGGGCTTAATTGCAGTCAAATGTAATGCATCTTGAATTTATTGCACCCAGGCCAATGTTTATGGAGTGCAGACAGATGCTGAATGAAAATGGCCTTTTGAGATTGCAATTAGTCATGAGATCCACAGGAAACACATTTGAACTTCATCATTGACACATGATACTGTGGTTCATCCTGTACTGCACTGTACTGTGCACACGTTCGCTTAATGTGTTTTGGATCAAAGTGCTCGGTAAATCCTTGTTTCGAACACAGTATTTTTTTAGGTTACCTCGGTTCGCCTGAGATCTGCATGTATGAAATGCAACCTCCTCAGAATGGCCATGGGACTTTAAATGGCACCGTTGAAGTAATTGGAGGAAATGGCTGCGGCATGGTTTGATGTGTTTATGCATCGGTCATACTCATTGAGAAATGCCTTTAATAGAGCAATATCTTGTTTTCTCATGCCATGTCCACACTTTTCTAAAGTATTTTACAGTTCGGAACAGCAAATGGGCCATTCCTTATTTTTTTTATCCTCCTCAGGTCTGCCAGTACATATGAGAAGCCAATTAAAGATAATGCCACATATTACACTATGTTACCTTTCTGTTCCTGGGAGCAAGTGTAATAATAAGACTTAGAAGTGGTCTGCTTGAGGCCTAGAGTTGAGACCTGTTTTTATTCAGCGATTTTCCCGCTCAGTGGACCGTGGCTCATTGCTGTGGCTGTGTGTTGGGATCCAGATAGCATCTCATCATCCAACCCTTACCCTGCTTTTTCCCCCCATTAGAGCGACTTTCCCTTTAAATTCCCTTACACTCACTGCTTTTCACACCCATTTGTCTGATACACACACTCTCAAACACACACACACACATGCATGCACACATACACGAGCATACACTCACACACGCATTCATGCGCAAACACTCACATACACACGCACACGCACACACACACACAAACACACACACACACACACACACACACACACACACACACACACACACACACACACACACACACACACACACACACACACACACACACACACACACACACACACACACACACACACACACACACACACACACACACACGCACACACATTCACTCACTCAATCACTCACTAACTCACAGAAATGCAGAAACGCACACAAACACACGCATAGGCAAACACACACACACATACACACACACACACACACACATACACACACACACACACACACACACAAACACATACTGCGTTATCTTATTTGTTTGGCAGCCAAATTGTTGCCCTGTGGTTCAGTAGTCAACATTTTCTCCGTCGTTGGGAGCCCAGAGCTCTGCAGCCTTCACCACACAAGGTTCCATGAGCACACGTTTGTTTCCCAGCATGCTTCATCCGCACCACATAAACCTGGGATTTATTAACCTTCGGGAGGCAGACCTTTTAAACACGAGTTATTAATGTTTATTTTGTCTAACCCTGCTTTATTAACTCAGTACTGCAGACAAAAACAATAAGATGGTGTTAAAAAGTAAAGACGCTCACCCCTGTGTGTCAAAGTACACACATCCAAGGAGATCTATGTAACAGTAAAGGAGTTAAAATGGCCCTGTGAGAACGTTTCAGTTAGGATGAATGTGTATATTTGATAGAAGGGGGCCTGGCTCGGAGTGAGCCCATTGGCTGCTCTGAGCTGAGTCCGATGACACCTCACAAAGCCCTCTTCAGAGATTTTAAACCAAACAGTGAGTGGGTGGGGGTAGGGGAGGTTCCCTTGGATCCCTTGAGAAACTATTCAGGATACATTTGGATGTTTTTCCCCGAATTGGAGGGAAGTAATGAACCCTTTTATGATATGTCAAAAAATAACAGCCAAATGGGAACATTTGAATCTAACCGTTGTTGCTGTTGCCTTCCTCTAGGGGGATCGGGGAAACACCGGACCAAAGAACCAAAGAAGAAGAACACCAAGCAGAAGCTCCGGGTCCGGGCTCAGAACCAGCACAGCGATCACCTGGCCTCGGTGCGCTCCAGCCACCGGGACTGAGTGCCACGCAACACACAGCCCAACGACACGCTGCTAGCCAACACCGCTGCTGCTGCTCAACACACACACACACACACGTCCCAAAGGAACAGACTCCGCTCACTCAGAACCCCTCAACTCCCGACGCCCACTTACACACAAACACACGCAGACACACAAACACACACCCTACTGTGCCCACACAACTCCCGCCTGCTCGGTTGTAGGGCGAGGTACGTTCAAACACATGCACACACGCATTGAGACCAACACACACGCACACACAGACACACACAATCAATTAGGAAACTTATCTCAACGCCGGTGTCCACCTCGCCTCCTTACTGCCCCCCCCCTCCTACCCCCCTCCCACTGACCCACCCCACGCGTGCATTGCTGACCAACCCAATCAGTCCAATCAACCCCTCCCCCTCCCATGCACCCACATCCCTTTCCTGACCTTCGACTCGTGACCTTTCAACAGTGACACCCATCAGTGACGGACCCACTCGTCTCCCCCACCACACAACGACATCATCATCTCATCTCCACGGAAACGGTAGACCAAAAACGAATCCCCAGAGAGAGGCGCCGGAGGGACGCCCCAAAAGCACGGAGGAGAGGCGCAACGGAAGGTGTTCTCAGTTTTTGCGACGTTAGCGAAGGAGCGCACAAGCTGTGTAAACTGTCGTGGGACAATGAGAGACGGAGCAAGAGCTCGACGAATAGCGAGGAGAGGAGAGGCGGAGAGACGGATGATCATAAAGGACGGTAAAGATGGAGAGAGAGAGAGAGAGAGAGAGAGAGAGAGAGAGAGAGAGAGAGAGAGAGAGAGAGAGAGAGAGAGAGAGAGAGAGAGAGAGAGAGAGAGAGAGAGAGAGTGAAAGAGAGATTTTGGCTCTCGTTAAAAAAGAACGATGCTGATGGACACATTATTTACATCTTGAAACTAAAAAGAGACTGTTTTTTCTGTATTTATGACAAAGCTATCCCACCGCCTGTGTATCGCTCCCCTTTCGTTCGGGACGCAGTGTTTTCCCTGTATGGCCTTTATCTGTATGTACATTTCAAGAGTAAAGGAAAAATCATGCATAGTTGCAGTATTTTATTCTCAGCACAAACTGTTTACGTTCAGACCGCTTCATGCTCTAACTGTATAGTGTCGATAAATAAAAAAAAGAAATTTAGTTGTTGGTTCCGCATGGCAACACACACTCCTGTGTATATAGTTTATCTAATTATAAACGTATTACTGTATTTTCAGTATTGACTCATTCATTGTCCTAAATGTTTTAGAGTTCAAGGGTTGTAATATTAAGCTTCAGATTGAAAAAAATTAAAATAAAATAATAAACATAGCCTCCACATAGCTATTACATTTATATGGTATATATTTGATTTATTTATTAATTCTATTTTTTACTTTTTGTGTTCATCGGAAATCTATGCCTCATGCTGTTACTCTTATATGCTGAAATATTATTAGGAATTCCGTATACCAATTCACATATCTTTAACACGTGGATGTTTTTGTTTTGTCATGCCAAACAGTGTCATTTTCTCATTTGAATTCTCAATTCTCATTTGACTGCCTACTGATTTCAACATGTTGGAAAAGAACAACAATACGATAATGATTTGTTAAATGTACCCTGGGTTTAATAATCAGGCTCCAGCAACTATATGGTCATAGGACTGCATATGTGTACATGGTGTTTTATTAAAATACATTTCATGTGACTGTATCTTGAATGACTTATTTTATTTCTCTCCCGGCAGCCGTTGTTACACCTCACACCTATTGTTCCCCCTCTTAACTTGAAACACCCCACACTTTTATGACCCACCAAAACGTTACAATAAATACACCTTCAAAAAAAATCTTTATTCAAACAGAACGTGCCAGATGGGAAATTGTTTCAATCGACGTTGAGGTCAGGGTTGGCTTGAGATTCACTCTGTATAATCATTCTCTCTTAAAAATACTGCGACCAATTCTGCCAGACAGTGTATGAATGAACAGTAGCAAATTAATCATATTGTGTCACATATATCATCCTAGGAGGAACAGACCACAACATTCATGTCACTAGTAATTCTCCGAAAGCACACATGATATTTCCAGAGGGAGATCGACACCCCTGACACACCCCACACTCTCTCTCTCTCTCTCTCTCTCTCTCTCTCTCTCTCTCTCTCTCTCTCTCTCTCTCTCTCTCTCTCTCTCTCTCTCTCTCTCTCTCTCTCTCTCTCTCTCTCTCTCTCTCTATCTGCTGACTGGGGCTTCCCAGAGACTCTCTATAGATATGGAAGAAATCTATTTTCCACAGTTTACGACCAATGCTTGGTTATACTTGGGTGTGTCACGGATCATCTCAGACACTGTGCAAGTGACTTTAATTCTCCTTGGGATACATACAGCCAGCTAGCCAGTCAGCCAGTCAACCTTCCAGCAAGCCAGCCAGCCAGCCAGCCAGCCAGCCAGCCTGCCTGCTAGCCAGCCAGCCAGTCAGCTCGTAACTGGAACAAGACAACAGCAGAAAATGAAAACAACAACAACAACAACAACAACAACAACAACAACAACAACAACAACAATGTTTTTCATAGAAGGAAGCTACATGTAGAGAGTCGCTGCTTGGTGCCATCTGCTGCTGGTTACGAGTTAATGAACGACCCACAGATGTCATCCCCTGGGCCAGACTATCACCGCTCCAGACTCAGAGGATTAAAACTCGAGGTTTAAGATGAGGAACTGCACTGAAGTGGATTCATTATAAGAGGAAGACCACCAGCAAAACAGAAACACCAGGCACGACGGCGCAGCCTGAATGAAAAGTATAGCCTTAAAAACGAATTATGTTGGCAGAGTCTTATTCTTTGGGTTCTTCCGCTCACATTCCCTAGTGTTGATCCATCATGGATGTTCTGAATTGGAAAAGTGTGTGTGGTACATGTGAATGTCCCTTGGTGGATCTGCATTCACTTGCACATCAGAGAGAGCTGTTGTCCCCTGTGTGCTACTTCTCTAAACCACTTCTGCGTGTGTGTGTGTGTGTGTGTGTGTGTGTGTGTGTGTGTGTGTGTGTGTGTGTGTGTGTGTGTGTGTGTGTGTGTGTGTGTGTGTGTGTGTGTGTGTGTGTGTGTGTGTGTCTGTCTGTCTGTCTGTCCATGTGAATGTATGTGTGTGTGTGTGTCTGTCTGTCCATGATAATGCATGTGCGTCTGTCTGTCCACTGATATATTATGTGTAATGTGGTCTGTTGATTTAATACATGTGTGTGTGTGTGTGTGTGTGTGTGTGTGTGTGTGTGTGTGTGTGTGTGTGTTTGTGTGTGTGTATCTGTAGATGTGAATGTCTGTCTGTGTGTCTCTGTGTGTGCCTGTGTGTGTGTGTATAAGTGCCCGAGCATGTCCGTGTGTGTGTGTGTGTGTGTGTGTGTGTGTATGTGTGTGTGTGTGTGTGTGTGTGTGTGTGTGTGTGTGTGTGTGTGTGTGTGTGTGTGTGTGTGTGTGTGTGTGTGTTTAATGTCTGTGTGTTGTGGTAGCTGCGACTGAAGCACTCTTGTAATCTGACAGGGAGTGTTTTCATTAGTTCTGTTGGGTCCTATTATTAAAGAAGGCTTCAAAGGCCCAACAAGTAGAACCACACACAGGAAGCGGCCATGGCGAGGCCGCTGCAGCGCTATGAATCGGCGATAGCCATCTATGAGTGTTAAACACAGGATGTTATGGTGCATAAGGCCAGCCTCGCTATGGATCATACAGGTAATGCGATTAGGACTGGCCCCTGAGGAAAAGCATCAGAGGGCCCTTCTTCCCTTCCTCACAACCTCCTGTAGTGAGCTCTCTTCCTCTTCCTCACCATCTCATCTAAAGAGCTCTCTTCCTCTTCCTCACCATCTCATGTAAAGAGCTCTCTTCCTCTTCCTCACCATCTCATGTAAGGAGCTCTCTTTCTCTTCCTCAACACCTCATGTAGCGAGGTCCCTTCCTCTTCTTCACCACCGTATGAGCTCTCTTCCTCTTCCTCACCACCTCCTGTAGCAAGCTATCTTCCTCTTCTTCACAAGTTTATGTAGAGAGGTCTCTTTCTCTTCCTCACGACCTCATGTAGAGAGATCTCTTCCTCTACCTCACCACTGTATGTAGAGGTCTCTTCCTCACAACCTCATGAGGTCTCTACCGCACCACTGTATGTAGAGAGGTCTCTTCCTCTTCCTCAAGACCTCATGAGGTCTCTTCCTCTTCCTCAGCACCATATGTAGAGGTCTCTTCATCTTCTTGACCCTCGTAT
>OLKM01000374.1:0-100000 GCA_900291075.1 Melanogrammus aeglefinus | reverse complement strand
TTCCAAGCAGACAAGTCACTCAAAGTGGCGCACATTGGAAATCACTCGTCTTCCATCCATGTTGCTTTACACCCAGCTTTTATAACGTAACGTGGCAAGCATTACAACGAGGGACTAATGATATATTTTCTCAGCTGGAACGTGGGAATTGCACCGCGGGACCAAAGGCAGTGTCGAGTCTCAGTAAATTAGTGTGTGCTGCTATGTAAGTTGTGAACCGCCTGGCAGCGTGGCTCTGGCTTAGAACCCGGGCCGCGACCAACATCAGGGATCGGAACCATGGTAGGTATGGAACCTATGGAGAGAGGAAGCCCAGTGTCAGCAAGACACTCAAGAACCCAGACTTCACCCTCTGACAGCTCGGAAATATCCGTGTTAATAAGGGGGAAAAGTGGATTTGGCCAGACAACTTTGCTCCTCGGATGGAAACTCATCTGTCCCAGTGTTAAGGCGACACCCTTGGTGACTTTCAGCTTGAGGGTTGAGATTTGTGGTTTGCCTCTGGCCTCACAGAATGTGGCAGTCATTACTTCCCTCGGGTTTAACGGCAATGCATATACGACATTTATTTTGAGTGCATTTCAAATAAGCTGTTAAGTTTACAGCCGGTTGTCAGGGTACCTCAGCTTACGTTGATGTTGTTGTTTGGTCTTGTTTTTAAGGGAATTTCAAGTAATTTTTACTTTATTTCTTCAACAATAATTTCAGTTTTACTAGAGGAAGTGTGCATCTGAGTTTCCAGGCAATCTAAATGATGTTGGGCTAGGTAACATGAGGTAATATTGGTTTAGGTAAGGGCCTTGCATCGTTTAGTTTAGGATATGTTTATGATAGTTTAAGTTTGATTTAGTCAAGTAAAGTTGGGCTAGATTAAGTTAGTTATAGTTAAGTTTGGACGGCACCAGATCTGGTTAGGGTGAGCTTGAGGGCAAGGAAAGCTAGTTGCATGTATACAATTGTCAAGAGCAGGGATCACTTAAGGTCTCCAATAAGAAAAGAAAGTGCACCAATTACTCATCAAACCAAACATTTCAGTTACGAAGAATAACCTTGCTAGCTTTCCCAAACATTCATTGAATTAGGAAGAACAAAAATGCTTAAAACATGCATGAACTCTGAATTGGCTAACTAATATTTAAATGTTTTTAAAAGGGCCACATTACCTTTTTTATGATTTTGATTATAATGGTGCCTTATTCAAAACACATGGATGCAGTAATATTCTGCAGCTGGGCGACTTTGCCCGTGGGGCATTCTTTGTTTCAGTGTGGAGAAGCAAAAGAAAAAGGAAAAGGAAAACTTCCACATGCTAACATTTACACAGTGATTTCTTTTAATTGCACTCTACTTTTTAATTTGCCCAGGACTAATGCTTTTAAAAGTAGGCTGGAGGTATTTTATTGAAGTCATGCCTAGTGCTGGACGTATTTTTCCTGATTGCGGTGGCCTCATAGCCTGGCTCTTTCCTACCTGACAACCTGCATTATTCCTTTCACTCGCAATGTCAAACATGCCACATAGCATTTAGGTTTGGAACAGCGCAGGGAGAATACTGACTGACTGATCCTCCTTCAGGTTACTGCTTCAAAGGAATTGCTATGAATTAACAGTTCTTGAACAGGGCCAGCCGCAGAGTGTGGAACCATGAACCGTGTTTTCAACCTGGGGGTGGATTTCTGTTTGCTTTGGGAGTTTGGAAACTCTGATCCCTTAATGGTTATCGGTTGAACAATTGACAAAATCACTGGGATACCTAAACACACCATGGATCTGACTTATTCGTTTAATAGCAAGACTTCCAAACTTCAGTTGAAACAATAAAAAGCTGAATGATAAGCTCCGTTATCTGCCTGGTGATTTAGAGGCTGGGATGGCAGTCAGGGTTAGAAGCCAGAAAAGCCCTGGGCTGTGGGTGTAACACAGCTTGGTCCTACACCCATACCGGCCATCCCGAGGCTCATGAAAAAGTGAACAGTGGCGAGATGATTGTCTTGACCCTTGGATGGTCCTCTGAGCCGCAGTGGCTGACTTTCTCGCTCATTGCCACTAAGTTCAGATCCATAGAGGTCTCAGTTCTAAATGAGAGACCATGAGCTCACTACTACTGTGTGTGCATATGTCTTCAAGTGCATGCCTGTTTGTCTGTGTGTGTGTGTGTGTGTGTGTGTGTGTGTGTGTGTGTGTGTGTGTGTGTGTGTGTGTGTGTGTGTGTGTGTGTGTGTGTGTGTGTGTGTGTGTGTGTGTGTGTGTGTGTGTGTGTGTGTGTGTGTGTGTGTGTTTATGCAAGTGAATGTTAGTTTGAGCAGATGTGTATTGGTGTGTGTGTGTGTGTGTGTGTCTACTTGTGTGTGTGTGTGTGTGTGTGTGTGTGTGTGTGTGTGTGTGTGTGTGTGTGTGTGTGTGTGTGTGTGTGTGTGCGTGTGTGTGTGTGTGTGCGTGCATGGGTGTTCAAGTGCATGCATATCTGTGTGTTTCATGTGTGCAAGCAGTGTAAGTGTGCACACATGTGTGCTAAGCGTGTTTGTGTGTGCAATGTGCATAGGTAAACATGTCTCAAGTTGTGTGTTCAGTCAAGACGACCCAGGACTGCTTGACATCAGTTGGCTGAGGGGCGGCCATTGTGCGGACACATCGCCATGACGCCAGAGGCTTCACCAGCCTTACACTAGTAGCAATGTTCCTGATGAAGTAGCCAGCTTCAGAATAAACAGAGACGCTTCATTAGAGGGGTAAATGGAGAAGTGAGTGTTTATGATCCCAATTACCACCTTTGCTTTAGTGCCTACTTTAATCAGAGCCATATCCTTCCTTCTCCCTCGCTCCCCCGCTCGAAGGCAGCCGCTGCAAGACTACACACACACACACACACACACACACACACACACACACACACACACACACACACACACACACACACACACACACACACACACACACACACACACACACACACACACACACACACACACACACACACACACACACACACACACACACACCAAGCCACATTCCCACACACAAATACTTGACACACAAACATATACACGTGCAAGCATTCGTGAACTCTTATAAAAATACAAAAAAACGCTAGCATTGACATGTTTAATGTAATTAAAATGTCTCACTGCCTCGAGGGGAATTTGTGTGTGCCATATGTCTTTGTGTTTCTGGTGCTAAGGGTATAAATGTCTTTGAGTTACAACACTTAGTTAATTAACTGACTGCTGGACGGGAATAATTTAAAAGGTCTTTATGAAGTGATTTTTGTCACTTAATTTCCAGGTGCCATTCTACACAGAACACATTAAGGGTTCTAATAGCTGGAACGCAATGAAAATACCTATTTTTCAGTCTGGAATAGGCCTAATTATAGTTAATCACCATTCATTTCCAGTTTCACAACAGCTCACGAGATCAAACATGGAGCACTTGCAATAGTAGAAAAACAACGTATCAAAACCATCACAATTACTGAACCATCACGTCAGCTTTCTAGATGCCACGATAATGAGGTGTGCTTTCATTTTATTGTTTCTACCATAAGATCTGGTGGTGCACCGGAGCATATCCTCATGGAGACACCAGCATCGCCATCGTGTGGACAGACTGAAAACCACCTGCACTTTTCAAGCTTTTTTGGTGGGATCGACCATTTCCTTGCTCATGCTAGTCACACAGACACACAGTCTTGTCCCCTAAATGCCAAATTAATTAATCAATAGCTAAACAAAAGCTTTGCATTACAAGTCACGTTCATTTTACTTATCTATGGCACTTGCTGGAAGCACTTGTTTTGTTGCTATAATAAGGCCTCCTTCATCCTTCCAATAAATCCACGCTTACAATACTCCACCACAAATTGACTTGCGGTCTTTGTGTCACAAAAGAAAGACATTTCCTGGAATTCATATTTACTATAGCTTGTCTCATTTGACTCTGTTTGACTGTTGACATTCCTCTTTCTTGTCGGGCGTAGCTGCCGCCGCGGGGGTGCTGGGCCGTTCCAGCGTGACATGCGACACATCAAACACTCCGCGGTTCATTAAAGACATCCTGTTGGGGCTGGAGAGGGAAGCGAGGGCGGCCCGACCAACCTACGGTTCCTCTGGGCTGCCCTCTAAACCCACGGCTGGCCAAACCACATCAGCAGCAGTGGGGCGACGAATCACAGCAGCGCCGTGGTCCAAAACCATTCACAGAAGACTACGGTTTCCATATTGTCATTTATCTTTCCTGTTCCTGTTCCAGTCAATAAGTGTAAGGTTAGGAGAGTGTTACCCCCCTGAAACCATGCAGTGGCAGTGAGCGGTTTAATATGTGGTGGTCTGTGATGTTTAATATCATCAGCTTTCTGGTCTGCAGTAGCACTGATGTGAAGCGCAGCTGTAACATCAACTGGAAGTAGGCCTCAACTGAACTGAACCCAGGCTAACCACTACTCACTACTGTACATACTGTACTTTACACACACACACACACACACACACACACACACACACACACACACACACACACACACACACACACACACACACACACACCACACACACACACACACACAACACACACACACACACAACACACACACACAAACACCACCACACACACACACCACACACACACACACACCACACACACACGGGCGTATATACACATCACACGAGGCACAGCATAGTATTCCACAACACCACACAACACTCTCACAGACACAGGGCTGTATGTATCTAACGAGGCAGCTAGTATTCAACACAAATCTAACAAGATACAAGCCGTCACTAACTGTTGCTTGGACAAATTGCTAGCAACACTCTGGCATCCGTGCCAGCAGACGGCATCATGGATGAATACTAATGCAGCATAAGCCCAACGCAGGGGTAATACAACTAGAATAAAGCTTAGGGTTTCATGAGGTTAGGATTTTTGCAGGGGAGATAAAAATTAAGAAGTCCAACTCCGGTGATGTAGTGAGCAAAGGTCCAACCACCAAATCGTCAGGTCAGCCAGATGGACCTGTAAAGAGAATATAGAACTCACAAACAGTTTGGCTATTAAACCGCTGTTACCGTTGATTTACTACTTACACAAATCACTTTAGAGAGAAAATATAAAAATTAAAATATAATAATGTAATTAGGCCTATTGTTCTTCACGTAGGATTTAGTGTGAATGGCACAGAGTCGATGTTTGTGTGTGTTATGTACGTCCAGTACATTTCCAGTTCCCATACATACAGGACGTGTGTGTGTGTGTGTGTGTGTGTGTGTGTGTGTGTGTGTGTGTGTGTGTGTGTGTGTGTGTGTGTGTGTGTGTGTGTGTGTGTGTGTGTGTGTGTGTGTGTGTGTGTGTGTGTGTGTGTGTGTGTGTGTGTTAGCAAGTGTGAGTGTTTGTGTGTGCGTGTGGTTGCATGCTGCGTGTTTGTTCTTGATAGATACAGTAGCCGTGTATAGCCGGGGCTCACTTCCAAACAGCTGGTGCCCATCTGCTCTCTCCCCCTCTCTCTCTCTCTCTCTTCTCTCTCTCTCTCTCTCTCTCTCTCTCTCTCTCTCTCTCTCTCTCTCTCTCTCTCTCTCTCTCTCTCTCTCTCTCTCTCTCTCTCTCTCTCGCTCAGTCTCTCCTCTCTCTCTCTCTCTCTCCCTCTCTCTCTCTCTCTCTCTCTCTCTCTCTCTCTCTCTCTCTCTCTCTCTCTCTCTCTCTCTCTCTCTCTCTCTCTCTCTCTCTCTCTCTCTCTCTCTCTCTCTCTCTCTCTCTCTCTCTCTCTCTCTCTCTCTCTCCTCTCCCTCTCCCTCTCTCCCTCATCCTTTGCCGCCTGTCCGTAGAGGTAAGCAGGCACTCTGTGTCTGGACCAATAGCAGTGTGGCGTGTGAGATTCAGTGTGTGCCTCTGACTCTGTATATGTGGTTCTGAGTATATGAGCTGAAGTATGTTTATATGTGCTGTTCTGTACTGTGTGTGATCATGAACTGTTGTGCATTTATGTGCAGTTTACTAAAGGACAATATAAAATGTGGTGCTTTCTCTAACAACATTTTTCTTTGTGTGTCGATCTTGTTTATGTGTCTGAAGGTTGGCGTGTGTTTTAAAACTGTGTGTGTATGCGTGTGTGTCTGTTTGTGTATGTTTCTGTATGTGTGTGCGGGTGTTCTTTGAAATATGTGTGTCTGGGTGTATGTATGTGTGTGTGCAGATAGGCAATCACCACTTTAAACACAGCATTAAATTTTTGTGCAACATTACTAATATACTGCCTGTATATAAGTGACCATTGTAAACTGTGTATGAGTACATGTGGGGATCTTAAGTCTTTCCATTCATTGTTTATGTAAATCATATAGATTTGACTTCAGAATTTCATTAAGGTCCACATTTCCATTGTTGCATTATGGCTTTCACGGGACTGATGTATTGCGCTCTGGAATAAGTAGGTTTTATTGCACGGGTGCATGAAAATAAATAACCTTCTGATGTTGTTTTAAACAGAAAGTGGGCTTGCCGTCTCGGAGGGTGAGGGTATTCTCGGGGGTTGGGGGTATTTCCGTTGGTTAGGTTACCAGACTCCTGATTATTTTGAATGGTTTAGCAACAAGAAGGTGACGTAATGACGCATAGTGTGTAATATAGTGTAATATATATGAGGTTGTGTAGGGCCCAAAAAGTTTTCTGTAATTGGTTTATTGAAATTCCCCCCACAAGGAAATGAACCGATGGATGTATACATGACCTGACCCATAGAATTAAGGGACTTTTGATTTAACCATCAACAAATAATTCCACTGGAGGGGAGGGTTTCTTGTTAAAAAATCCCTAGCATTTAAAGGCGTTGGTATGTGTGTTCCGTGTAGTTGCGGCGCTTGGGTTAATGCCATTTCTACACGGGGGCCTACGGGGGCCAGTGCCCTTGTAGACATGTCCCTGGCCCCCCTGTGGCCCCCCATGCTGACCAAATAAAACAATTATGATTTTACTGATTTTACGGAACTAATGTGATGCATCGTTCTACACGGGTGAATAAGAGCGGGGCACCCAAACAACGCGTTGCTGTTGCTCGGTAAATGAGAGCTCAGCTCTACTCTTGAGAAAGGAGCCATGATTTCTCCTGTTGCAAGAGCCGAAGCTAAGCAAAATGATTTCATTGTGTAAGTGACTTGTTGTTCTTGCACATAACCGTTTTACTGTAGTTCCTCACACTGATTATGAAATTAAAGGGTAATTCCGTTGTTAAATTGATTTGGGATATGTTTTGTATGATCGAGTTGAAACGTTTGTTTTGGAGCACAAAAACGCTTTCTTCAGTTGGCTGTTTTCAGCCGATTCTATCAAAATACTATAAACTTGAAACGATGGGGGCACTGGTTATTGTAAAAACTAAATCGCTATTTTTAACAACTTAAAAGGCTAAAAGTAGCCCGATACTTCTTTGGTAGTATAATAAGGGTCTTAACATATAAAACGAGGCATTGAGCACTTTGAAAGTGCACAAATTGTTTATTTAAAAGGACATTTTATACACACAACACCATCAGTAGATCACCCGTCAACGCCATTTTTTTTTTAAGAATTGATAAGTTGATTGGCGAACACTGAGCTCGCGTGTTGCTGACGGATGTCACAATATCTGTGGTCGTCAATCTACATATCGAGTCTTAAAAAAAATGGCGTTGACGGGTACTTTTAGCCTTTTAAGTGGTTTAAAATAGAATCAGCTAAAAACAGCCAACTGAAGAAAGCGTCTATGTGCAGTTTTTGTGCTCCAAAACGAATGTTTCAACTCGTTCATATACAAAACATATCCCAAATCCAATTTACACCGGAATTACCCTTTAAGTTTGTACATTTCTGGTCTTGATATATTTAGAAACGTAGCCTAATCATATCCAAGCAAAGTCATCGAAAGCAGAAGCAAATATCCAAATGTCAGTATCCTTGCTAGGTCTAGGCTACACAATATTGTGATGTCACACACGTATTTTCATCCGTTTTGGCTGCTGCATTGGGATAACAAATACATTTGAGTAAAGTGTAGTAGGCTATCTGCCCGTGTTAATTAGGGAGGGATGGTTATGCAATGAAATCTAATGCATGCCCCTATGTTTTGTTTATTCTAATAGCAATTATCATTTAATGAGGAAAGAACAGTAGAACAGGGAAGTTTCCTTTGAGCTCTTTAGACTGTGCAAGATTGCTGTAACCCTTCCTGTAAGCTCAGCCTTTTTGGAACACAGTTTCTCCACACTAAAACTGATCAAATAAATAGGAAATGGCAAATTGTTCTACACTTCGTTGTAACCTGGAGGTTTATTTTCACATTGACACACTGTATGTTGTACCCTGTACTGTTTTTATTTTTTTATTTTTCATGGCCCTACCTCTCTTGCATGTACAAAACAAATGTTTAGATGATTTTGATGATTTAGGGCATAAGCTCCATCAATTTAAGATAGTTTGACAGAAAGATACAGACTTGTGAAGTTATAAACTCCTGTACAAATTAAATGTTTGATGATTTTAAAGTAAAATGAAGTTTATAATCTTTAAATATATTTTTTTGCCTTTTTTTTGTGCCCCTCTGTTTAAACACTGGCCCCTCCTTGGCCCCTCTAGTAAAATGTGTCTAGATTAACCGCCACTGGCTGGGGTTGTGCTTGCTGGTGCTATGGCACCACTAAGAAATGAACTGAAATCAGACATACAGTTTGTTTCTTCAGTTGATCTAGTGAAACAGAACCCCCCGTTGCTGTCCTCAGATCAGTTATGCTGATTTAAGTTTGATTAAGCTGGTGACGTCCCTCACTCACTCCATCTTTGTGATAAAAACAACCACAAATCCAGAGGAATGAGTGGCGTCTCACATGGCGCCACTTCGTTGAAAGTGACATGCAGAAAGAAGTAAGTGTGGGGATGAGCACGACAGCAGTTCAATAAGGATTGTGAGGGTGAAGTATAGAGGATGGAGAAATGGAGCGGTAGGAGAACAAGGAGGATGAAGTTGCTCTTGGTGCTAGTGGGCATATTTTCAGCGATGTAAGCTAGCAGCAGGAAAAGGCCCCCGTCGGCCTGCATAGAAAAATAACCCTTGCAACAGTTTGACATTCAGCAAAGGAGTTTTATTCGTGGCTGGTTTGACCTCAACTCCTGGCTGGAATATTCGGTCACAGAAAATAAGCCTACTGGCATTGCTTTGACTTCCAAACATTGAATCTGTTGATTTTTCTTTTTAAATTCAGTAGCTGCATTAATTGAGGTAGCATGGCCAGAGTACTATCTGTCCAACTCCTGGTTAAGCCTTGAATCTGTTGTTTGACTTTTCTACATAACAGTGTATATCAGCCAGGCCTCATCTGTCCTTGCGAATAAATATAACAATACACTACTACAGCTCTCAGCACCATGACCGAATAATTCAGAGTGTAGCACTGCAAGAAGAAATCTCTGGCACCGCCACTGGTTCTTCAAGAGTTTAATTTAAACGTTCAGACATAGTTATTTATTAATTAGTCTCCCTCACATTAGCATTAGCAGCAGGGTGAATCAGAGAGCATGGGTAAAACTGTCTCTTATGAGAAGAGATAGCCCGGTTCTTTCATGTGCTAGTCGTGACACAGTGCAGTAGCCCACATGTTCCACTAGAGTTCGCCAGAGATTGCTTAAAACCCCTTCACTATTATAGTTTCACCTGTGAAACTGTTCCACAATTGTGTAGTCTCCAGTTGTCTTTCTTTATTCCCTTGGTGTCCATCTCATGTTTCATCCTCATGTAATTTCAGCACCTTATGTTTGCTCGGTGTCTATAAACGAACCAGAAACTATGTTTGTTTCAAGATTCAAAGCTTTTTATTCGTCACATACGTATACAGGATATGCAGTGAAATAGAAAAAAAACCCAATAAAAGTTTTAACGAGATTAAGAATATTAAAAATATATCTAAAATTAAAATTGGATAACATGGGGATACACAAAATGTGTATGTCCAGTGGTCCGGTATCACTTAGTGACTGAGTTCACTGAGTTCAGGGCTCTGATAGCCTGAAAACCAGAAAAAAAAGATATTTCTTTTTGTGGTTGAGATAGAAAGATAAGAAATTACAATAAAACGTTTTGTTCCTAACATTTACATAAAATTGTGTATTGGTGTCAGGCAACACAGAAAAAAAACCCTTGTAAAAAACAGACATTATCGTATAAATCAGACATCATACATCATATAATGTACAGTACTCTGTATAGAACAGAATAGAATGGACAGTGAAGAGCACATAAAATACATACGCCAGTTTACCTTCCTGCAAAATTATTAACTAACACATCAATGAGAAAAGGAAACTCAAGGGTCACCACTGGGTTACACATCACATGCTATCTAGGCTAACATTAACTAGATAGTTAATGTTTGAAACAATTTTGTTTTTAGATTGGCCTGTCCGTTAAACACCTTCAAATCTAAAATTGTGTGCCCTACTGTGTGACAATTTCAGGATACCTCAGATTGAAGATGAATACGTATACTATCCTGTTTTTATGAGACTATCCATTTCTTAGATATTAGAGTTCTCCTGGGACATCTCTGTGAGCCTGTACTCCTCTGACAGCCCATGACATATAGCTCAGCTCCAGTAGGCTATAGGTCTCTCTGGTTTATAGTCTTTACTGACTGTAGTGGGGCACCTGTGCCAGCATTCCAGCAAAGGCATAATAATGATTCAGCTCTCCAAGAAGTTGCAGGGAGACAGAAAGGGTACCTGACACCCATGGTATTTCTGAGCTGGCCTTTTACATCCGCCTGGGTTAGCTTGATTTTGAATGTATCCAACTGAAGAAATCCCACCATGCCCACCACCATCAAAGCAACTCCCCCACAACACGTGACTTGCTTGGTTTAGCGATAGGTCTGTCCAGCCTTGTGGAAAGGTCCGGTCATGCTCACTGAGTGCAGGTCAGAGCACATGATTTATCGATTGCTGTTTACTGAGAATTTCAGTTAAATATGACAAAACCAGCTTCTAAAATAAATTGCCTACCTATACCTCTAAAACTGAAACGAATGAAGATGTGTCAGCACATAACTCTTTTTCTTGTCCTCTGTCACTGTCTGTGTGTGGGTGAGATGTGTGTGTGTGTGTGCGCGTCCAAGTGTCTGGCCATATGTACGTGCATCTTTCTGCTGTTGTATTTGGATATTTGTCATAAGCAGTTGGTCATAAAAGAGCCACCATATTGCTGTTCTGCCTGTGTGCAGAAACTAACAAGGATCCTCATATATTACAAGAGTTCCTTTGTTCCCACTATGTTTCCAAAACCTGGCCCTGTGTGAGTGTATGGAACAAACAAAGACTCAGTCTGGCAGAGATTAGGGCAGAGCTAAAACACTTGAATAGTAACGGTGTTCCCAAAAGCTGTGAGGAAAAAGGACAACCTTTCTCACCTTTAGGAAAGCTGAGGGAAATGTTTGCTTAAATAAGAATATTGTTAGTGTATTCAGTTAATAAAATTATTCCACCAAATATGGAGAAATAACCTTCATATTATGTGGCAAGCCATTAATTGTTCCTCACTGAATCATGAATAAATGCAATAAGAAAGCAAGTATGTCGGTGGTACAGGCCAGGTCATTGTCAGTCCATGCTCGTTTGTGGGGTCTTTCTCCCCCTCCCCTCACAGGTTTCTCCCCTCTATTTCTGATTGGATCTGCTGACCTCCAGTCCTAATAATTTCTAGTTCATGAAATCACTTTGTTTGAAGATGTGTAATGTGCTACACTATACCTCATTTGTGTTTAGTTGTGCTGTACCTAAGTAAGTGTTGTGTCCTCATGTACTTCCCTAGGAAGTGGAATGTTTCTCAAGAATAAAATATGGCAATCTATGACTCAATACATCAACAGATTTTTTTCTCTATAAATATGTTTATTATGCCACATTTGTCATGGACAGATACAAGGTAATGGAGTTGTCCTTGAACAGCCAGGGTCAGTGGGCCATGGTGGCAGTGCAGCTGTAAATAGGATTATTTCAGGGATGGAGGGGGCGGGGGGGGGGGGGGGGGGGGGGTTGTCCTCCTTGAAGGGGCGAAGACAGGCTTTAGGTAGACTGCTATGGATATATAAGGCTAGCCAGACCACCTTATTTTGAGGTAAATATGTGAGCCCACTTGTCTGAGGCAATTACTTTTTAGTTCCATGGTCTAATCTGACCAGGTCATTGGTTTGACCTTGACAGATCTATAAACCTATATTCCGGATCTACAGCATGATTAATTTGTTGTTGGTGTTTCACTGTGTTTCTAGGGTGGAGTGCTATTAAGCTGATAAAGAGCTTTTGGATTTCAGGGGCAATATCTTAAGCCATTGCCTAAACGGCCCAGTTCAGGCAATGGCAAGCCAGGCACAATAACAAAACATTAAGGGCTAAACATCTGTATAATGCTGAACTGATTAAATATGTTAATGTTTATCCATTTTAATATATTGTATAAATTGAGTGTTATCCACAAATCCGTTCAAGTTATTCATCCACCATTATTTCACGAGTGTGAAAACTTTCTGCCAGTTCATTCTAAAGGCATAACATTACATGCAATTTAGTGCACAGTGAGCGGACCCCGATGCTTTCTTGCTGCACCATCAGAGCTCTCTTCAGGACCTCCAGGGAAACTAATCGAAAAGTGATATTCCTTGTTTTACCGCAGCGCCAGACTCTATGAGAGGATCCTACATTCTAACGTTTTCCTGGTCCACCGTAACGACATTTCCGGTCTCTTACGCCAGTTAACTGTCCCGGTGCAAGAATAGAAAATGACAAGAATTAGACCAATAACGACCTGTAGAATAAATAGGGAAGGCTCAAGAAACAACAGAGCAATATCTAATACACGGAAGCAGCTATCCCTCTATTGGAAGATCCCTCTCCCCTGATCTCGCATCGAAACCCACTAAACTGAAAGTCCCACCCTCTCTCCACCCAATAACGCTCATTTGGGGCACCCCGTTCAATGCTCCGTGGTGAGAACGCCTGGGAACGCGGTTAGAGGAGACCATTGCTGGTAAATGCAACGTTAATTACTTAAAGGTGGTAGGTCAACGTCTTTGACATTTATAACGCACCGTTAAACGCCTCATCAAATATGAATAGGCAGTTCATTTACTGTTTGCAGCTTACGTGTTCAGAATTGAACATTGCTGATGATTCGATCAGGTGAGGCGAGGCGAGGAGGACGTACAGCACAGCAGCAATGTACCATTCAAACAGATGACTGCGGATTCCGTCGGACAAGTCAGACAATCGTTAGACTTTCTCCTGCAAAGGAGGGGCTATTTAAACATAACACAACGCCGACCACAGTCAGGAGCCTTGCTGTCACACACGGGCAAGCGTACGTTTTGTCGTCGATTAGTGGCAGAATTGAAGCTGAAACATAGTCACGCGCGCGGGAACCTGCAGCAATCATCGCTGTTCGACAGAAAGAGCCCGCCGTGGTTAATTGAAGACATTCCAAGGTAAGGCTTCACATGGTGGCTCTATTCTAGAATGGAGCTATGCTGAAAACATTTATTAGAGGTAAACGGGACAAGCAGTAATATTAATCTTACCAAAGTTCACCTGGCGAGCTGTCTTATATAATAACATCACATGCAGTAAAAAAGTGACTGTTTTTGAAACACTGTCAAACGTCAAAGTTAAATAATTGTGACTAGGGTAAGCCCTCACATACGTATTGGCTAACTTCAATGTTTACCTTTTGTAAATCCACACATGACGCGATTTAATGAAGTCCTAAACGTCATGCCCTAAAGGTTGGCTAGGCAGGGATCCAAACTCCAAAAGGTAAAAAGGTCAAACACTTGCATCACTAACATTTACGAGCTAAATGTTGTGGAAACATAGTAGGCTATAGCTGCTTACTTCATATCCTGAAGTCTACGTGTGTGATATCACGGCGTTGTTGAGCTCTGTGACAAGTGATCTTAAAGTCAACTTAAAGTTTTTTTGCAAACCTTTCAATCTTCAATTGTGCTCTAGTGTGTGGCATTTCCAGATGCATCCATTCGACCCAACCAAGTGTAGTGTATATGATGCAAACAAAATGATCACAACAAATAATCAGGAAAAAATACAATATCAAACACCTGAGACATCTAATGGCTGAATACTATGTGACATGATGTTATATTCCCTCAGTCTTTTTACAGTCATACACTTTCAAGGAAAGTATACGAGGTACAGGGACCAAGGGTTTTGCATGTTCATGTTAGCTCTGTGTTGTTACAGAGGCCTTATCTGGGCACATTACCAGTATCTGGTTACATTGGCCTTTTCTTGATTTGGCTTATATCTGGTTTCTTTGCATTATAGTAAAACCTAACGGTGGTATTAAAATAACCTTTTATCTTTATTCATTTGAATTTCTGTTATTATAAACTGGTTTAAGGCAACGGCAGCTCACAGAGGAAAACCTGGAAGGTTGAACCCATACTAAAAAACGTATCTATGTTACAATAACCGTCTAGATAACTATAACAGTTAGCTGGCATTGCTACATGCGACCAAAAGACAAGGCGAGCCGTTATTTAGGTAGCTGTGGTCAGTAGTAGCCAGCTATGAACCAAGTTTCAGCCTTATCCAGGGTCATGAATGATGTAATAACTAAGTAATACTGGACATTGACAGGCTGACCAGTGTTTTATTTTTACCCCTTGCATTTCCGGAAAGACTTCTTTAACAACCACTTCATGTTTTAAAAAACCCTTGTGTTCATGCATACATTTGGACGCTGCTGTATGCACGTGCAGCCTTGCATGCATCAACCCACCTCAGGCAGCATATAAATACATTATACGGCTTTTAATGGTCGTTTCTCCAAGACTAGGTGATGGAGGGCCGTCGGCAGAAGCACAGACGGGAGAGGCTGCGGACAGCAGACGATGAAGACGCCGACCACGCAACGGCGAGCGCCGCTCCGCCCTGTGCTGGGGACACCCTACCCTGGAACCTCTCCAAACTTCAGAGGGTGAAGCGCTCCAAGTCGGGCTCGGGGGAGGTTCTGGACCCCGCGGAGAGGGCCGTCATACGCATCGCAGGTCAGTGTGCCGCTCGCACGGCCCTGGACGCCGGCCGCCGGTCGTTGTGGTGCGATGATGTGTGACTCACCCTGGTCTTATTTCTCGGGGTAACCACGGAAACCGAAGGTGTATGTGGGCGAGGGAGATGGATTGCTGGCATGGCTTTTCCTCTAGAGGAATATTAATACCTTGTGGTTTAGGCCACCAAGGTGTTGTTTCCTGCAAAGTACAGCGCAAATACTGGGGTATTATAAGGAGGATGGTTGAATGGAATAATCGGACGAGGATATTGTTCGTGCTTAGTTGTGGGAATTGAAACGAGTACCCATCATTTATTTACGCTATAGCTAAACCACATCATTGTGTGGGGATAATTATGTAAACCGGCTGCTTTGTAGCAACGAGGTGTTTTTAAGTCCAAGAGGGACATCATGGGCGAGGGGGGCACGCAGTTATAGATTCAACAAAACGTACAGAATAGTTTGCAACACAAATGATTCAAAATAAACTCCCAGTGGTGTTGTGACACAACCTTTATGTACGGATTTCAATATTGCAAGGGAGATTTGCTGCATCCCTCCTCTTTCTGTGTGTACACAGTTCTACAATAGAGCTAGCACTGAGAGACCTGTTCTTGGAAGTTTGCAGTTTAATGCAGACAACAGTGAGCGAAGACTGAAAGTACTTCTGTGATCTTAGGATAAAACTTCCATGAAGAAAGGTTATATGAGAACAAAAGGAACAGGGAAACCAGGAGTTTGTATTATTAAATGAGTTGGCCAGTGGAATGGGCTTAACTCTGTTGGTGCTGAATCATTGTACCTAACCACTGGGCTGAGTTGTATTGTTGTATGCATGCTTGTCTATCCCAGAGCAACACAATAGTACTTTGATGCACTGGGCTGGGCCGGGCTGTGTTCCTGTCCGGCTGGAAGGAAGTCAACTCGACCCCAGGACCTACAATAGGTCAAAACATCCTCCGGTGCTCTTGTCCACAAACTAACCTCCCGTCTCTTCCTGGAGAGAGGAACAGATTTATCCTCTGCAATACTTCAGTCTGCTGGTTCTACCTGTCGGCTTTGTTAAGCAGATGTGCATTCCCTTTCATGACTGACAGTTTTAACAAGTTGCATTGGATTAAAGCCTCTGCTTAACGACGACATTGTAAATAGCTCAGGTTGGGTTGCTAACAGAAAGACTCAAGCCGGATTTGAACATTGATGTGCTAAAGGCTGTCTGCTTTTATCTCTATGAGCATGTGGGCAATGTGTATTAGCGATAGACTACTGTGAAATACATCTACAGCCATCTGAGAGCAAGAGTCTTTTTAAAATGCTGATCAATTGGAAGTGGTGGAAAATGACTCTCCCATGTCTACCATAAGGGGGCAGCAGTCATGCGCCCTTTGAGGAGTTAGCTGTGTGTGTTGCTCTGCGTTTCAGGCAGAGAAACAGCTGTTTTGACCGCATTGTTCCAGCATGCACCACAGCACTTTTCTGTGAGCTTTTTAACATTTTACAATTATATTGTTACATTTTTTAATGTGAATATCAGCATCTACACAGAGACACATAGGACCTAAAATAGATGGAAATGACACAGAATATTACAGAACTGCACCTCCTCCTAATAACCATTCATGTCGACTATTGCGTTTTCCTTTGATACTCCAATAACAACGGACATATACCTAGGTCATCTTGACATTAGTTTATGAAGCAGTGTCCTGAAAATAAAAAAAACATAGAAACAGCATAGCGTTTAACACGCATTTTGTGTCGATGGCGGAAGTTTTATCATTCTGATGTTAATCCCGTTCACGCTGCGGGGGCAACAACAACCTAATAAGTAACCTGAGTAACTGAACTTCCTTACAGTGCTAATTGGAGCAGTACACCAATTCCTGGAAATGCCAATCCAGGAAATAGTTGACTGAATATACCTCTGGTGTGTGGGTCAACGAGAACGAGATAGAAAGGTGAGGGGCGAGAGAAAAAAGTGAGAGGTCATCATTTGATCGAGAGCAGTGTTCATAGAATGCCTGGCCCTCACAAAGGGCTGCTACTGGCTACCTAGCTGGTCTGAAACTCAACCTGGGATGCTACTGCTATTGGTTAGCTGCTTGTCTGAAACTCCCCCTGGCATGCTGACTGCTATTGGCTGCTTGTCTGAAACTCAACCTTGGATGCTACTGCTGTTGGCTAGCTGCTTATCTGAAACTCATCCTGGGATGTGTCAGCTATTGGCTAACTGCTTGTCTAAAATTCTACCTGTAATGTTACTGCTATTGGCTAGCTGCTTGTCTGAAACACAACGTATAGTGATCAAGTTAAAAGTTCAGTAAAATTTTATAATTATATAACATGAACCCTATATCACTGAATCAGTTAATAGTAGGTGCTGAAAAAACTATGACCTTACTCCTTATATAATGCAAAATAACACATAATGTAAACAATGAATGCATCATCTCCCCCCCACCACCAGGTGGCAGCCCCTTCAAGCATGACTTACCCTAAATAATAAGACGTTTTTTTTTTTAAGAAAAGCTGTTCCAATTCCTGGAAAATATGTGTAATTTCCTATTTGTTCTGAAATTGCAGAGCACTCATAGTGTTCTCCTTGTTCTCCTCATCCTACAATGTGCTGCCTTATTTTCAAAGAGAACACAGTTCAAGCTCATTGAATGAGCGAGTCTCATGGAACTCTTTTATTTTACTTTCCTACTATTATGAGGAGGAATGACCTTGCTCTGGCTTTCCTTTTAGAAACCGCTTCAGGCCATGACTTCCTGTACTGCATAGTATGCTTTCAAATCTGTGACTGAAGTACCGGGAGCTACACAGAGCATCGGGCAGAATTCATGGAGCATCACACTGTTACTTACACTGTTACTATTACCTGTGGTTAATATTCACCAGAGGAGGGAGCCAGGTCTATTTCCACTGGCTGTGTTTGTCCTTCCTATCACGGCGTTTGCCCATATTTTCACAGTGAGCAGTGGGCCTTGCTTCCAAGCCATTTGCAACCTTATTGCACTATACACCACAGCACCTCTTTAGACTGCTATTGCACCTCGACTGCTAAGCAGTGAACAAAAGCCCAGCCTCGGTCAGCATGCAAGATTCACAGCCTTGGCCTGTAAGAGGGCAGAGTGGAGGACGATAAAAATAGAGTTTGATGAAAGGTGAGGGAAAGGCTTTAATAAGGCCTTCTGAATGCTGAATCACTTTGCAGCAGATGCACATAAACCCTTCCCCTGAGGACACAACAGGTGGCCGGAAGGTTGTCAACAAGAAGATTCCATTTGGTGAACAGCGGTACTAGAAGGTTCCAGTCAGTATTAACAGAGTGAACGATATTCCATGATGCCATATATTCATTCATTCATTGTCCATTTATAGATATTTGCAGATATTAGTATTAGTACCTATTTACAATATTTTCAGTATCCTATACCTTGTGAGCCCAGATTATCAACAGCCCGGATGATTAATTACTAGTCTGGCTAAATTAACAAAAACTGCATTTTACTTATGAATTATAACCTTGTGAGCCCAGATTATCAACAGCCGGATGATTAATTACTAGTCTGGCTAAATTAACAAAAACTGCATTTTACTTTGAATGTAACTATTTGAATCCCTGTTGTTCAATCTTACTTGTGCAGACATGACTAGGAGCACATTACTTTCAGACTTTCAGATTGTTTCTGGAAACGAGTGCATATCCTCAATAACAATCACACAATCACACAATGGTTGAAAGAAGAAAGGAAGGCTTTTGAGAGGTTTTTCCTCTTCATCAAGAGCATATAAAGCAGCGTCATGGGATGTAGGAAAATGTGTCGGCTGCGTTCATAGACTTGCAAATTCCCACCTGATATCCAAGATGTGGCAGACATATTCAAATTCACACCCATGTTTGTCATCCTGACATGCGTGCTCAGAGAATAAAGTCTTTCCTCCCGTCACTCCTGCCTTCTGCAGTATCAGATGCAGTGCATATGCATTCTTCATATTTCAAACACATACAAAGGCATATACATCACATACTTTAAGGAAAGAGGTATGCTGGCCATGCACACGCACAGAATGGCATTCAAAAATCCAAGGGCTATCTGTATTGATAATCTACCCCAACACTCTGACCATTATTTCTACTCCATGTCCCACTGTCAGCATTCATTAATTTAAAGGCGTTTCAAAGGTTTATTTGAATAGTTCCAAATCAACAGTTGCAGACAAAGACACGGAAGCCATACTTTCTTGGTCGGCAACAGTCTATTTTTGGAAGTACATCACATTCTTCAAGAACGAACTGTGGACACTTGTAAACACCCTCTTGATTTCTGAACGGTCAAGTTCAAACAAATAGTTGTTTGTGGTTTGGTTTTTAAAGGAGGCTATATGAGTCTCTGATAATGTGTTTGTGAAATCCTCTTTGGGGTATAGGATGTTTAGTGCTTTCGGGGTGTCAAATCGTTGGCGTTTAACATCTCCAGGGGGAATAAGGTGCAGAAGAAGAACGACTCCACTCCTTTTACACTGACTAATAAGCCTCTTCCAAAAGGCCTGCATTTACAGTTTAAGGGAGCACAATGGTACTATGCTTTAGGACCATATGCTACGTTTTAAAACCACTTATATATACTGTACTGTACTCTGTTCTGTGCTCGGGCTGGTTGTAGATTGACCTCAGCTCAGGTGTTGGGGAAACCCCTGGTTCTGCATGCCCCTTGGTGTTCCACACACACACACACACACACACACACACACACACACACACACACACACACACACACACACACACACACACACACACACACACACACACACACACACACACACACACACACACACACACACACACACACACACGTCCTAAGCCCGGTGCTTAGGACTTATCGTGTTTCCTCTTATAACGGGAAGTGTCCTGGCTGATGTCGCGTTGGCCTTGGCCAAAAAACTAGACTGACTGGAGGGATTTCCCTGCTCCTGCATGACGTAGTCCCTCTATTGCACTAGCCTCCAAGAACAGCCATCATGGAAAATGGGGAAGGGTGGCAGTTTCAGCAGTTTTTATGGGGTTTCATACAATGAAACACATTGTCCAGACAGAGACCCTCCATGTTTGGATTACTTTACTCCACTGTTGGCTCGATCAGTTTCCTTACTCTTAGCAGTTATATTTTGTGCCTGTATTTACTCAAATCCAAGAATAATTTGCAACGTTTGGTTTGGGAAAAAGTAAATTATATGAGAAGTTGTGCCTAGCAATATTTTATGTCAATTTAACATACATTTAGTTGGTTCTTCTATAGCCTACCTCAAATGAATAATTACAGGGTTACAGTTCATTCTCAAAACTGACATTAACATTAATAATATCAAGTTAATAACATACCTGTTAAATCCGTGCACATATGTCATGCGTCATGATAACTTATATCACACTTTTTGGAACTCCTCTCGCTACTTAGGAGGGTGGACGAAGGAAGGACACAGAGCTCACGATAGCCCAACCTCCGCGTATCAGGCTTGTACAACAGCACGTTTTGATCGTACACTCAAAATGCATCGCGATCGTGTTTCTCAGACTGCGAAGCATGACCCGGCCTCACCGTAAGAGAAAGCATAAGGTCACGGCAGTATTTATGTGTTCATGCTCATCTCCTACAGCTGGTCTGATTCGCCCGTCGAGACGCCCCCCCTCCCCTGTTTGCAGCCGAAACTAAGCCACGCCCCCCAACACACACCACAGCATCATCTCCAAATGAGTGGATGAATAATTGTGCACAATCTCTCAGCTCGATAAGATCCACATCGCCACTGTTTAAACTGGGAACGCAAATCAGCGCATGGCCAAAGTGCTAAATGAAGAACGCTGTATGCATTGTAGACTCAGTATTTACGAAGAAGAGTAGGAGAAAAAAAAATGGTGGGAATGAGAAGAATCGAGCAATAGATGGAGAGAACAAAAAAGAGTGTGAGAAAATATGACGACAAAGAAAAAACCGTCAAGAGACTTATTTGATGTAAAGCGTCTTTGAGTGACCTCCTGTATAAATCCTATCAATTATTATTAATTACTAATTATTTATTTTGTTTGACAATGGGTCTGATGTGAGCTTGACAAAATCTCTGTTAAGGCCTCACCTTGCTCCTTTTTAACTTTAACCTTTTAGTTAGTCTGGCCTTTCCATAGATCCTTAACTATTGTAAAACGTATTTTTTTTAGCACTACCATTTCAAAGCAATAACCTATATTGAAAATCACAAAGTGTATGAAAGGAAAGATAGAGCTATCTCTCTGTTTGTCTACAGGGACAGAGAGCCGTCTCATTGGCCAGCTCTGGTTGCATGTTATGTTGTCCAATGTTTTGGTCAGCTGAATGCCGACTCCCAGACAGCCCTTCACAACAGGATCTGACAATGACATATTTTGTATGAGCACAAGCATGGCGTGATAAACAGTAACCGTGCCTGGGACACACAACTCCCCACTTTTTCCTTCTCATGATCTAAAAAGAAGATTATATAATGGATGAATAGACATCCTGCCCAAATTGGGTCCTCTTGTTTATTCTGATGTGTCACAGGATTAAGACAACGTGACGCCGTTGGCAGCACACCCTAGGGACAGGACGAGAGAATGACACATGAACACGATGCTCCTTTTAAATCTGCTATGTCATGAGCTATTTCATTATTATGATCCTGACACATGACACTGTGCTGCCGTTCTCTTGACTGATTATTCCTCACATTTATTCTCGGGTCGTTCATCATGTTGGCCCAGTCAGCATTATCTGCTTGAATATTCATTGAATCTGCTCAACATCTGATGTTCCCAGAGGAAGTCAAGGGCAACGTTTGCACAGAACTTGTGTCTTGTGTGTCAATTATTTTACTACTTGGTTAACTCATCTCAGGGACTATGAATAGTCTCTGCGGTACCAACAGGGTGATGCCACATAGTGCAGGTGATATGTGGAAACATCTTACAATCATATTGGGGTGGAGGACAAATCGATTACCGGTAATGTGTGTACCGTGTGTTTGTATCCGGTATCTGATATATTTGTAAGGTTGGCTCAAAAAGTGCTATTTTGTCAAACCAGAAATGTCTGTCATCTTAGTGGAAACATATTGATAAAATCCTACAGAGGTGGCTATTGCATATTTCCTATAAAATAAACCCATATGTTAGACCATACTTTAATCCAAAACATTGATTCAGAAAAAGAAAAAAGCATAGAAAATAGAAAAAAAATTTACAGAACAGACTCACCATACATATCGTATTGGCACTCAACAATTGTTGTGATGTCGTATCTGGGGTTCCGTCCGATTCACATCACTGTTATCAATTTGTGATTCAGAGAAGCCAATAATCTTGAGTAATGATCAGTAAGTGATTTCCCTTGGGTCCTTGCAATTCTATTATTATGATATTGAAATCAGAGAAAAAACAATGTAGTGTAATTTCTACTAATGTTTCAAGTCATTTGAGTGTGTATTTGCATGTGTTTAGATGTGTGTGTGTGCGTGCGTGTGTGAGAGTGTGCATGTCTTTAAGAGGCGGCGCCTGCCATTTTTATTAGTTATTAGTTCTGAGCCAGGCGAGAGGAGTGTGTCTGTGTGTGTGTGTGTGTGTGTGTGTAAGGGGAGGACTGGTTCGCATGTGAGCACCGGGGGGCGTGCCGTGTGTGTGTGTGTTTTGGGATGTCGGGGTGGTGGTGGTGGTGCTACGGAGGGGGGAGCATACCACTGCTGCTCAGTGGTATGAAGTTAGGAGTCGCGGAGGAGCTCACACACACAGCTGACTGTGGGAACAGAGTGGACGCAGCGGCTATCTCTCCCATCGAAACTCAAACACACTGCCGCTCTGGCTGGCAGACCCACACACACAGACTCGCACACACACACACACACACACAGCGCAGGGAGAAGGCAAGGAGAAGAGACATAAGGAGGAGAAGAGAAGAGGAGGAGGAGGAGAGGGACAGGAGGAGACTACAGCAGAAGAGGAGCCCGCCGACAGCATGGCTATGTATGAACCCACGTTTCTGCCCCCCAACGCAGAGGAGCAGGACTTCATCCAGGCGTACGAGAACGTCAGGGAGAAGTATAAAGGTGAGAGAGCTTCAGCTTCGCACCAGTGCCGGCACTTTGCTGGAAAATGGCAGGCGGCCATGACACTTGGGAATAGATGATTTGAAAGGAGGTGAGGGTTTCTCCGGGAAATACGTGAGGTGGCCTACACTGTATATGTCCGGCAATCCTGGGTGGCATTGACTCTACACAGGTGCAGTGTGGTACATGTGTCTGCGGGTCGCTCGCCTGCAGCTCGTTTCTGTGCGGTTGATTCACGACTTGTGCTGCATGTGCATGTGTATGCATTTCTCCATTTAACTGTCCTGACTGTCAGCCGGGCTTATGCATCACTCCAGTGCTGAGTGCTTTATTGATTGGCACACGTGTTCACTCTCTGTCGCTCTCTCTGTCTCTCTCTGTCTCTCTTACTCTTTCTGTCTCTCTCTCGCATTCTTTCTCTCTCTGGCTTCCTCTGACTCTCTCCGTCTCTACCATTCGTGTGCTTAGTTTGTGGGAGTCCTGAACTCCGACCCCTGTGAAACCGAGAGGTGGGGGGCTTAAAGGTGCCATCCTGACTATGCTCCACTTCCTTGTGATGTCGTTGAACCCCCACACCCAGCACCACCACCCCCTGGCCCCCCCGTCAGGGCAGGAGACGATAGCAGGTGCTGCTGGAACAAAAGTGAAACCCATTAACACAGCAGGGCCCTCCTCTTCCTCGAATTCCCTCTTCACCACACTTGATCCGGCCTTATGTTGCCTCAACTCCGTCAAATTGCAGAGTCATTACTGAAAGCTAGGAGCTAATCCACTCCAAAGTCCTGGGCGGATCCACTGCACAGTGTTCTGATTCTGGGCTGTCTCCCGTCCCCCGTGGTCCTTCTCTGCTTTCATCCCTCTGCTGCCCCACATAGAACACCATCTGAGCATCCATCCCATAATTCTCAGTTTAAATATTACTTTTCTCCTCCCCATTCATTTTTCCTAATTCCCTCCCCCGTCATAATCTCAGTCCATTTCTCCAGTTTAAATTGTGCTCATTTCCCCCATCCTGCTTATCTTTTGCTCAACAATACATTGAAATTATTCCTATAGTCACCTTTTCATGTTTTCAATTGAAGGTTTTGTGTGCCGACATAGTAGGCTGTCTGTCTGATGTTATAGGTCGGCTTGCATCTTTTTTTGGGGTGCGGGTATTTGTTTCTTTGCTCATTAGCATAGCGTACCGTTGTTTACTATCCATATGGTTGTGTAGCTCTGGGCATGTTTGTCTGGGTGATTGTGTCAGGTATCTATACTCTGTGTTTGTGATTGAGTGGGTCAGGTGTGTGTGTGTGTGAGCATATGAGGGTTAATGGGAGCCAGGAGGAGCCAACGTGGCAGGTGTTTATGTTCTCTGCGTTCCTGCGTTTCTACTGTGAAGGCCTCGTGCAGCGCAGAGGGCCGGCTCTCCTTTTTAAGGCACACCAACAACAGAAGCAGCGAACAGGAGTCTCCTGATTTGATCTCGTTCCCCCTCTCTCTTTCCATCTCCCTCTCTCCTACGTAGGCATGGACACGCACGCACACACGCACGCATGCACGCACGCACGTACACATATTTTCTAGCTATAAGTAGAAGCAGAACAAATTCCAAGTACCTTCAACTTATTTCCCGTCCTTTGATATTGCCCTCAGTCTTTATCATTCTCGCTGTATTCTTCCTCTTCATGTTTTTTCTTCTCTTCTTCTCAGTCTGTCAAGTTCACTGTCTGTTCCTTTTCTGGGTTGTATTCATAATTCTCCTGACATTGTATTTTGATTTCTGGGTTCTCCTTTTTCGCAGTTTGTTTGAGTGCTCTCCAGTGTTTCCTTGCCGCTGTCTGCTTGTTTCACTGAAAACGCTGAGGCTCGAGTGCTAAATGTTTGTTCAGTAGGCATTCTAAAGGAGCTTAGCAGGATAATTGTCTAACTGTTGCACAGCGAGAAAGGTATTTAAATAACCACGTTGGTTGCTTGTTTGATATCAGTCACCGCAGTGATAGCAAGCTAAACTATGCGGCCGTCAGCCACAATGCTTTGCATTGGCTGTGGGACATTCTGTGCATCTGTAGTCATAGGTGCTGCAAAGGACAAGCCACACAAAAGCCACGCTTATTTCATATGTAGTCTAGAATCTGAGTTGATAAGGCATTCACTGCAAAACATTGACTGGATGTTAGAACGTTATCTCAGTGTGTATACTAAGTGCGGCCACTACTATTGTCAAACTAATTTAATAAAGAAAAAGTGTCTACATCATGTTTGACTGACTTTCAAGGAATAGTTGAACTATTTAATTTAGATCCAGCTTTTGATATACAAATGATTCTCCTGGGTGGGGGCAGAGACTGGTCAGTCTATTGTTTCATTTTTTTGCTGACAGATTTTGAAAGCAGACTGAAGGAACAAAGGCGAGGACTACAATAGAGCTGTGTGTTAAAGGTCTTTGGTAGTGTACAGTATGTGGCTTTAAAGACGGCGGGGGGCGTTCACCACCGCACCCGTTCTGTAACATTATGTCCTCGTAAAAATGAACCACACATCATCCTGCAATGTTATTTTTGAGATGGAAATAGTCTGTTATTGTCTCCACCTGCAAACAGTGCAACGCTCTGGCGCACTATGACAAAATCCCGTTTCTGACCCAGTTTGAAAGTTTTCTGACTTTAATTTTGTAATGTCAATGGTATATCACTTTGACATTGTTATAACGCTTAAGGCCTGTTTATATAATCTTGTGCAGTGGTTCTTCTATTACCAATGCTGTCTCATTTTGTCCAGTCATGGCCCTAGCCCTGGTTGGCTGGATGGAGAAGGGCCTGGATGCCTGGGGTCCTCCTAGGCGGTGTGTTACAGCAGGTGATCTGGGTGTGACCGGGCCAGCCGCAGAGAGTGGGGCGAAGAGGGAAGCTTTCCCGAAGTCTGGTCGCTGTGTCGGCTCTGGGAGGCCCCCTCTAATAGTCCCGCGGGGCTTAAAATATCCCCTAAATATAGCCCAGGCCTTTTTCAGTTAGCAAATTAATACAGGTATTTATGGCTCAACGTAATCGCCTGCAGAGGCTTATGTTAATTCTGATTGTAAAACATTGAAATATGATCGATAGTTTTTATGTTATTTATAGAAAAAGGCTTTGCTTGTATGCATTCATTGTATTCTACGTCATTACAATAGCACTGCAATATGCTATTGCATTCTCATTTACAATATTTATTTTTCAAAAGCTTAATGTTCAGAAGACTTCGATTGAAGTCCTATCTGACTCTGTATGCTTCTAAATTCAGCATGCAGTATTGTGAAGCAGTGAGTCCAGATTTATGATTGAGTCCACTATTTTAAAACCCTTTGCGACAAAGTGACTTGGGCCATTGAGGTGTGCGTGTATAACTTAAAGTGTGTTGAGCTGCGGGCTCTTTAAAGCTGATGAGTATAAATGGGGGAGGGGGGGGCTGCAGGTCGAGTTTCTCCACTAAACATGCTTGTAAAGGTTGGCCGTGTGGTGTCAGCCATGGCAGAGTGGCCCATACATATCTCTATGCTGACAGGAAGCAATGATACTCATCAACAACGGGATCCGTGTTGAGATGCACGAGAGGCATGAATCACTAGATATCTCCCTCCTTCATCCTCCCTTTGTCTGTCCTCCATGGCTAGCCGTGGCACCAGTGGTTCTAAAGGGTATTTTACCAATGAGAAGAGGTCATCCTAACCAGTATGTTGGGTTGACAAGTTCCCCCCTGAGCGGCTGGGTTAAGTCCGGACCAGAAGTGACTGTTTGGCACCCTTAAGGCGTGGATGCATAAACAGCTGCTATGTCTGGAAGGCGTCTGTTTAACTTGGGCAATGTTTTGGAGCTCTTGTAATGGCTTCTACTTAACAACAAGGTTGTGGTTCCTTCCGTATTCAACTTCTGTTAATCCATCCTTATGTGATCCTTGTGTAAGAGGAGAATATATCAGAATTATATTTACCCCAAAGGGAAATTTGTTGCGCACATGCACAACAAATGAAAAAAGTGTAAAAGTGTCATCAAAAACTTCAAGCTTACAAACAAGAACACTAACTAGCCCATTTGTGGCACTGAACAAATACATACACCCCCTGTACGTTTAAAACAACCAATCCCGATACAATTTCCTTGTCAAACCTCACATTCAGTGTGTTCTCTTACCTGTCCAGCAGAGGGGACTATTCTCACTGGCGTAAGTCTTGTCAGTTGAACATCCTCCCCAATTCATTGTTTTCCCTTCTTATTTGAACACTTACATGCTGGGCCTGCTACCAGGTATGTATCGGTACTTCAATGCAGTCCCCATGCCAAATGTATGTGTTTTAGTTCACTTTTGGTCTGTATGCACACTGACAATTTTTCTTTGGTAATTTTAAAGTTTCAAGAATTCAATGTTTTCTTATAAGCTGTGTATTGCTCCTCATCTCGTGCAACCATGTTTCTTAGTCTCAATAACCTAATAACCTTACTGATCCATGTAGCAATCTGTGTATATGGCAAAAGGCATTGAAAACCAGTGCATTTGTATGCATGTTCTCTTCATTCATCCCTGTTCATGAGTTACAGTAAGTCCTACACAGAGGTCAGCTATGCAGGCTGACACTGTGTATGGGCAGTGTCTTAAGGGTTGATTTAATTGAATTGTGCTCTTATCGTGATGAGTCTGAGACGTCGGTATGTTGCTAATGTCAGTAATGTTTACGGGTAATCTGAGTAATGGGACTATTTCTACATCAAAGGAAATAAAACAGTACAGTCAACTAAGAAAAATATAAATAAATAAATGTGTTTTTGGAAGTTTTGAATGATTTAGAATCATAGAAGATAAGAATCACGATTCTTGCACGAATACATTTTTTCCGCTGACAGTCAACTGATTCAGGAGCTGTTCCTGTGTTACACCAGTTTGTGTTTGTTTTTGTTTCAAGGTTTTTTGTGTGCCAATCAATGCAAATAATTGTTGTTATTCAGAGTTCCCTCCTGACAGGCTGCTGTGCAGTAGGTTTGTGTCAAATCCTAAAAAAAGACAGCACATTTTTACCCCTACTTTTTTATGACGCATGTCTTCTTCACGTCAGCATCCAGTGAGAAAAACATTCCGGCCTCCTGGGATAGATCAGCGCTGACACACAGCGAGGGTCAAAGGTCACTGTAGGCCAGGGGTTGATAAAGGAGGCATTGCTGGGATCCCTCCTGAGACCTTCTAGGGAGTAGAGGGAAAGCTTCTCTAAATCCGCCCAGACTTCCTGCCAAAAACGGAACTGTTCAACACTCGTGGTGCCGTTCTGCATCCCATGGTTTCAATTGTTATTTTGTGTGTGTGTGTGTGTGTGTGTGTGTGTGTGTGTGTGTGTGTGTGTGTGTGTGTGTGTGTGTGTGTGTGTGTGTGTGTGTGTGTGTGTGTGTGTGTGTGTGTGTGTGTGTGTGTCTGTGTTTCTCCCCCTCTCTTGCCTGAGAGACACAATGAACTGATGTCTCTCAGTGTGTGATGTCGCTAAGTGCTTCTGCCGAAGAGTGCTCTATAGACCTGTCGACGGCACCAGATGACTTCATGTCTATCTTAAAGCGTGTCACAAACACCACGTCGCCCCAATCAACCTGTGTATGTCAGGGTTGATTCCCTCCTCTGTCCATGCTTCCACGTCATCCAGTTCATTGTGCCTCATGACCCCTGCCCTTATGTTATAAACTGCATTTCCATGCAACCAGCCCTCCCTGACACCTTAACCCGTGGGATGAATGTGCGTTTGCCCTCGAGGTCTGGCTCTTAACACAAACCAGGGGCGCAGCGCTATTTCAGGTGTTTACAGTTTTTACAAGGTCTGAAACATGTGGCTTGCTGAAAAAGCCGCTTCTATGGAAAATGCAGTGGCAGACCCAGTTATGTGGGAAACAATGAGGATCTCCTGCGCTTAGGTTCTGTTGGACACACTGGCCCTCCGTCTCCTCAACCGTCATCCATCTGATTCGTCTCTCATTCTGCCTCGTTGTCTCTCTCTCTCTCTCTCTCTCTCTCTCTCTCTCTCTCTCTCTCTCTCTCTCTCTCTCTCTCTCTCTCTCTCTCTCTCTCTCTCTCTCTCTCTCTCTCTCTCTCTCTCTCTCTCTCTCTCTCTCTCTCTCTCTCTCTCTCTCTCTCTCTCTCTCTCTCTCTCTCTCTCTCTCTCTGCTCTATTTCAGTAGGAGCTTAACATAATAGAAGAGCTGCACATGCACACACTCTCACTCACACACCTGACAGAAACCATAAAGGTTACAGCGACTTGCAATGTCCAGTCACACAGACACCCACACACACTCAGACAACCCCCCCCCCCCAACACACACACACACGCCCACAAACAAAAAGGTCCAAAAACACTGTAGATGGAAAGGTCTTATTAGAATGACAGTGAAGTCATCATCTCCTAATCTTGGAATCAGGTTGGGGTTCGGAAACATCCCCCGCCTCCTCATTTCCCAGCATGCCTCCTTAGTGACATAGCTCAATGTGAATGTGTGCACCATATCTGGATGAGAGGGAGGGAAAGAGTGCAAAGGACGGCGGGAGCCATCAGGGTGATGGAATACATGGTTCATGTATTAGTGCAAGCAAAGTATTAGGTCATGACGCGAGTTGGGAAAGAGATATTTATAGCATGGGCAACTCCTCATACATTGTACGAAATTACTCGTCATCTTATGTGCGTTAAGGCAACCTTTTAGAGGAGGTTATCATCGGAGGCAGTCTGCTACTGTTCAACACATTCATTGGGATATGTTCTTGTTCGCTCTGGATGACAATCCGTCTGTTGAAGACTTGTTTGATACCACTGGTCCATCCAACTCCTTACCTTTCAAGAGTCTTCCCATTCCTCCGTGGACAAGAGCAAACATTGGAAGTGTTTCCGTTTCATGCACACAGGGATTTAAACCAGATAGGGTAGCTGTAACATTCTGTGCCACCAACAAAAACGCTGGAGTGTGTGTGTGCTCAATGTCAACGCATGATATGTGTAGTTGTGTATACAACCAAACTGTGTCCGCTCCTTCTGTCAGCCGAGTCACTGCCCAGGAAAAGAGCTAAAGCGGGCTGCAGTCAGGGGGCGTCCAAGGCAACCTGAGCCACTATGAGTCGCCACACGGGCCCGGAATGTCACGACAGGTCACCGCACACAGCTGACAACGGCAGGAATCTACCCCACATGCAGACACACGCACAAAGACATGATCACGCACAGAGACACACGAACACGACAGACACACGCACACCCACGCACCCACACACATATCCAAGTGCACACACACACAGGCACACACACAAACATGAACACGCACACACACATGTGTGCAAGCACACACATGCGCAAGGGCACATACATACAACACACACACACACACACACGACACACACAGTTTTCTTGCTCATAGTCATATCTCCATCACATTGGACTCAAAACTTGGGTTCACTTCATGTCGGCCTCCTATTTTTGCAGCAGAGTATTACTCTCTAAATTTTCCTCTGTTAACATTGTGCTTTGTCTGCTTCAGCAAGGCACGCAGAAGCAGGAGAAGTGATGCATGCTATCAGTGCTGAAACAAATTAGTCCTCTCAGTTGGCCAGCAGTGGTTGCAACCGGTTTGTTTAGTAATAAAGCCATGGCCTTACATGGCGGGGCGGACAGAGCCCGGCTCCTCCAGTCGTCCTTAAACAAGACGACGTTACATAAATGGCCTGGTTCGTTTCAACGATAAAAATCCTCGTCTGAAGTTGATGTGTTAACACAGAACCACTGGTTTGCTTGTTTAATGCACTCCCTCGGGCCCTTTGGACCACTGCCGGGTTGGATAGACGGCCCCTTTCCTGTTGGTCAGAAAGGAGCACTGGAAATAATGAGCCCTGTTTGTTTTGTTATCGACAAGTCAAAAATCACAGCTGGCTAATTTTGGCCTTCCTGTTGTATCTGCACTTTGCCACCGTTGGACTTGTGTTTAATGTCAGAGGAAGGTTGTCCTCTGCTCTCTGTTGAACCAGATTGTAAAATGTACGGCGAAGGTTATCTCTGAGCTACATTAGTTTCAGTCCATAACAGGTTATTGGCTGTTCTTCGCGTGTGTTAAAGTGTGTTAATGCTTTATTCAGTTGTTTAATATTGTTGTACTTCAAATATGATGTATACTTACTTAATGGATGGTATTCATGAGGAGAAAACCAAATTGCAATAAATGTTGTTTTGCCTACAAAGTGATCTCTGCAAACATTTACCAGAGACACCAACTTTCAGAGACACCAACTATTACATAATTTAATTCTACATTTACATCTAGTAATTTAACAAACCTTTTTTATCCATATCAACTTTCAAAGTTAGGCTAAGAACTGAATATAACATTTGTGGTTGATATGAAACCATTTTCAAAAAATGTGTTAAATTCTTCCGGCACCAACAGTACTACTATTGCCATACTTTTGGGCACAGGATAACAGCGTCCGCCCCTATTGGCCAGCGAGCTTATGTCATGATCAGAGGAGTCATATGGGGTCGCTGTAGAGCAGAGCCAGACGTGAAGAAACAGACATCATTAGCTCTGGAAAAGCTGAGACATCCTATGAAAGAATCAATTTTAAAAAGTCCAGACATCTGGACCCGGTCCCACCGTCCGTCCCGTGGGGGACCAGAGCGTGGCCCACAGTAGCCAGGCCGGCGCCTGTAGCCGGCCCCCTGACACACACACGCACACGCACACGCACACGCACACACACACACACACACACACACACACACACACCATCAAGACCATCATGGAAAAAGACACACGGGCACCGTGACAAGATGGTTGATGAACGGAAATATGGAGCGAAGGAGGGCCATGGGGGTTTGTGTGTGTTGCGGTGCCATCTATCAGGTGTTGCTAGCAAGTGTTGAAATCAAACTACAGACACATGACTGCGCACACTCTACCAAGTTCTAAGCCAATCCTGTGAACTCAGATTGGCTAGATAATAGTAGTAGGAGTAACTTTCTTCTCTATTGCGCTCAGTCATGGGATAACCACCGGAACACCTTACAGCTCAATGATTCTGTCACCCTGGGAAACTTCAAAGCTCAGATAAAACACTGCAGCTGAAGAGTGTTGTTATTGGCAATCATGAGCTGTATGTTGTAGTATGAATACGTTGTCCCTTTTCTATCTTAATGGTGCCCTTAATGGGTCCTTGTCTGTTTTGACATGCTATGCCATCATTTTGTTACCATTTTCTAGACTTGGTGTGCTATCTTGTCCAGGTCTCCCCCGACAAATAGATTTGAATCTATTTGTCGTTCAATAAAGAACGAGAAAACTAAAGAAAATACGCATTATCATACTTACACATGCATGCACGCACATGCGCACACACACATGCTGTACTTTAGTATCTTCCTCATCCCTGAACTGAATTTCTAGTAGCTATCCATCGATTGATTCAGGTAAATGTATTCATGTTAAATGAATTACTGATGACTGCAAATGTTCAATAATGCATTATCCTATTCTAAATTCCTCACGCTCTCACGCCTGTCTGTCGGTCTGTCGGTCTGTCGGTCTGTCTGTCGGTCTGCCTGCTTGTCATGTTCTGTTTGTCTGTCTTTATATTTGCTCCACTCCACTTGTGTTGTGGCCATACGGAGAAAGCACAGCCCCTAGTGGTGAAGTTCTCTCATAAGAACACACTAGGCTTAGAAAAAAAAACCTCACAAACATCAGTATATCAATGTATTGGTATTTGTAATTATGCAATGGTGTTATTATAACACAAGGGTGGAATGCAAAACAAATGTATATGTGAAATAAATATGAAATGGACCATTTCTCAGAGGTTCATCATGTTCAAGTCCTAGCCCAGTAGGGGTGTAACAATACATGTATTCGTATTGAACTGAATCGGTACGGACGTCACGGTTCGCTTTCAGTTTTATAACTGATTTAATTGTCTTATTTTGTTTAGAAGTTACGGACGGAGTCTGGAGATGATGTGGGGTACTTATTGTTTACTGTTTGCATCTTAGATTACACAGTTCAGGCTGTTGCAGCTAGCTTAGGGGAGAGACTGTATGACACAAGTTGGTACAACCTGAGACATATATAAATAATAATTGCCTTCTGCATTTTTGTTTTTTCTTTTCCCTTCATTGTACCGAACACGTACCGAACCGTGATGTCTGAACCGAGGTATGAACCGAACCGTGACTTCAGTGTACCGTTACACCCCAATAGCCCAGTGAGGCTAACTTACAACTCCAGCTCTGACATCGTCAAAGCTTGTGGGTGAGAATCTGCACCAGTTTACACCTTACTACAAATAGCATGTGTGTCAAAGGGAAACCGTCTCTCATCTCTCATCTCCCGTTGTGTTTACTTAGACAGTAATGCTTTTGCATTTCTAAAGGGGAGTGGGAGAATTTTGTCTGGGGAGGGAATAGGGTAGTGCCATTAACCACACATTCGTCCATGCACACGCACAGCATAAATATTGTCGTGGGAGGTCTGGGTGGAGATGCTAGAATGCTCTGTTCCCCTCGGCCTCCCTTCTAGGAATTCCTTCTGGCTGGAAGGGCTAGGCTTGGACTCCAGGCCCCTTGTGGAGAGTTGAACAGCTGCAGGTTGTATAGCTATCCGGGGGGGATGCAAGAACGGCCCTGTGCTTGTGGCTGTGGATCCTATATCGTTGTTCCTGATAAGAGCCTCCCACGCTCCACAGAAATGCACTGATTGTCTAGTGACGGAAGGTTAGAAATGGGCTAGCGGTGGTTAAGTTCAAGTACTACGTTAGAGATAGTTAACTTTACTATTAGGATAGCAATGGTTAAGTGAAGTTATTCATTTAATGATTGGTCAAATGGGCTGTTGGGTTACGTTTTTGTCTAAGGTTAGAATAGGGTTAAGTTTAGGTATTGGGATACAGATGTAAAACTTTAGATATTAAGTTGTGGATTATAATGGGTTACCTTTGAGATGGTTTTATTTACTAAGAAGCATATTGCCAGCCAATCACAGTGTTTTTTCTTGGCAGTGTGGGCGGGTCTTACCAGGAACTCCAGGGGGATTCATTTATGTGTGCCCTGTAAACATTTATACAACTATGAAAAATAAACCTGCCTTTTAGCAGGAATGCAGTTAAGCTATAACTTATGGTGTAGAAGATGTTTCTACGTTGATCTTGGATAAAACAAATTAATCGCTCTGATGTTTTGTTTTATTATCATGCTTTTTTCTCTAAACTGTGTATCAGAATTATTATCGGCTGTCATAAACTTCATCGTCCTCCCACAGTATACTGTAAAGTAGGATGAAGCAGACAGCATTTCAAATCTGTCTGCATTGTCTGTGTTTGGCTCGGCTGATCGCATACAGAGATGAATCTCTCGACACAAAAATACAGAGTTAAAGTTTGTCTTACAATCTGGGCCATAAGCCAGGGCCTTTCTGTGGGTGGCTTTGCTCTGAACAATCCTCTCTTGTTGTTCCTAACATCCATCGACCAAATATGGTTAATCTCATGTCCTTGGTGTATATGGCCCCACACAGCCAGTCGGATTAAACTTTTAACCATGCGTGTGTGCGTTCACCTCCACTGGGCCCGGTAGCTCTGCTGATGCAGCAGGCGGTGGCCTGGGGATTTGTGTGCAGCTGGGATGACATAAGGCCGATGGAATGTTTTGTCTAGCATCCCGCTATGAGGCTACTGGTCTGAGCTGGACCGAGAGGGCAGGGCCAGGGCTATTGCTGGCTGTTAAAGGAGGGAGACTGGGCAATGGTCCTAGGTGATTGTTTGATCATAGAGTGGCCCAGCAACGTGCTACTGTTCTTAGCACATCACTGTTTTGTATTTGGATATGAAAACACTGATTGCTGGCTTTGTGTAATTCTCACGCAGATACAGGAAATGAATGCCAGTGAGCTGACTGTACAATGGGCATCTGCTGTAATTATAAAGCAAAAATAAACCTAAAAAAAGAACAAAGTGGGGGATTTTCTAAAGCAGACCATAATAAATAACTCAAGTATTTTTTACTGGCAGGATCTGCTCATAAACATTGTGTGGAACGACATTATCCTGCTTAAAGTTTTTATTGGCAGCAAAAACTGGAGACCAGCTAAGAGGCTCGGCAGCCATCATAACACTCATTCATGCCAGGGCCCTTCCACTAGTCACTTTTCAGTTTAAACCTGTGAAATAACATGGTAATGTATTTGTTTATGGTAATATAAAAACCTCGGATCGAAGGAGAAACACACCTTAGAAGTGGAGAATTTTTGATGAGGGATACCTTCTTACTTGCATTGGCCTTAAACCTGCACTATATAAGTATACTCAGCCGCCTCTAGTGGCATGAGTTATAGCTATAGTGGCAAAAAAAAAGGCAGTTAGCACTATAAATGCCATTTAGCCAGTTACATAAAAAAGGGACCCAGCCCCTGTATTTGAACGACTAAAATCTGAAATTAGTCCATGTGAGGCAGCCAATATAAGAAATAATGTTTATTTAATAATTCCTTTCAGCTTTTAGTCCTGGCCGTATTCACAAAGGATCTTAGAGCTAAAAGAAGGTCCTAACTGGCAAATTTAGGAGTAACTCCTAAAAATAATGGGCGTGACCCTCTTAAATTTAGGACTCCTAACTTTTTTCACTAAGCAATTCACAAAGTATTTTAGGCCTAAAAGTAGCACCTAAGTCTGGGAGAGCTTAAAAGTACTCAAGAGGACTCCTAACTCACCTATTCACAAAGAATCGTAAAATGGCTGCGAGACAAAATGTTTTGGAGACAATGGAAGACTCTGAGTTAATGAAGAGATATAGGCTACGTTGTGAGGGTATTAAACTTGTTGTGGAGTTAGTGCGGGATGCAATAACATCCCTGACTAACAGGAATAATCTGATTAGTCCCGAAATAAAATGTTTGGCAACACTACGTTATTTAACAACGACGACTTATCACAACATTCAGTCAGCCATGCCATAAACCAAACTATCAACGCGCTCTCTAGACCACATATCCAACAGTTTATCCGGTTTCCTTTGTACATTCAACAATTACACAGGATCAAAGCCAACTTCATGGCAATTGCAGGTATGCCCGTTGTGGTCGGTGCTATTGATGGGGCGCACATAAAAATAATTGCGCTATCAAAAGATGATGACGTGTTCGTCAATAGGAAGAATGTGCATTCCATCAACATGCAGGTTGTTTTTGATGCAAATTTTACATACTGGATGTTGTTGCAAAGTGGCCTGGCGCTACCCATGATTCACGCATGTTAATGGAGAGCGGTCTGAGGCAGCTTTTTGAGAGGCACGTACCAGTTGGGTGTCACTTGCTGGGTGACAGTGGCTATCCCTGCAAGACGTGGCTCTTGACACCCTACCTCAATCCACAACCGGGAGCACAGTTAAAGTATAACATGTAAGTGATTACGCAGATTACGCTTAGTCCTATGCGTAAAACACATCGTATTGGCTCTTTGACGCCTTTTATTTGTTGAATCCATATTTATTATTGTTTACTGTTTTCCTCCATATATGTTAGAGCACACAAACATACACGAAATGTTGTGGAGAGAGGAATTGGGCAGATGAAATGTCGGTTTCATGTCCTCCACGGCGAAATACGCCTCACCCTAGAGAGGGCAAGCACAGTCATCACTGTATGACTGTGCCATTCTACACAACCTCTGCAAGCAAAGGAACATTCCACTGCCAGACGATGGTGATGATGATGACGACGATGAAGAGGACGATGACCACGAAGAGATGATGATGATGATGATGATGATGGCGATCAACATGACAATGAATTTGGCCGTGTGGAACCGAGTAGACTGGCATTTAAGGATCACTTTGTGAATACACATTTTAGGTAAACACCTTGGCACAAATCAGTCAACACACATTTGTGTAGTTCATAACATTTATTTTCTTTCAATTTTTCAATATTACGTGTTTTTATTGTTTTCTTTCTCTCTCTTCCTCTCTCTCTTGAACGTGCAGCCTAAAACGTCATTATCGTGGTCTGCACAAACTTGTCATCATACGTATTCTGTTAACTGCACTGTCCATAACTACTTGATAGGAATTCATTTCTAGTCTCTATTTCCTTGTTTTTTTTCGGTGATTTAGTGGGCTCGTCCGAACAACCAATCACCGCATTGACCACTTCTAAACTCGTGCACAAGAATCTACGTAATCCATAGCAACGGCGCGTCACTCTTAGTTCACTCTTAGTGATTCATCCTTAGTAAGAGTAGGTCTCAGCGGCTTTGTGAATAACTTTTAAGAAAAAACTCAGACGTAAAATGTTTTAGCGCGAGTTAGGAGCACTCCTAGCGGTAAAATAATATGCTTTGTGAATACGGCCCCTGGTCTATCCTTTTAACACCATGTTATTAACAGCAAGCTTATGCAAGTCATAATACAGCACTTATCTTCTACTCAATCATGCTGTGTAGACTTAGAATGGGTTTCTTGCTAGGTTTATTATGTATGGAACAAGGGATTTTCAGATTATTGCTTCCACCCTGTGGCAGAGGAGAGTGCAGCATCTTATGGCACACTGGGTTAGGGTTAGGGTTAGACATTATAGGATGCGCTCTCGCTTAATCATACGTTACCCTTTGTTAACATTCAAACCAGAAACTGCAGTGTTTTTGGGATAGGGTTTTAAACCACGGATATCATCCAGTCCTATATACCAATGACAATCCAAATAGATAAAAGCCTTTATCCATTTAGCCATTCTGTGACTGAGCTGTGAGTTCTAATAAAAGAATTCTCGGAGCACCTCCATGTTTGTGAAACCTGTCATTCTCTCATTCCGTCACCACCTCTGTTGTCAAGCAGCCACACCTTGATGAATGATGCTATTAATGATGCCATTGCGTCAGCCATATGGACTCAATTAACACAATTCACGGAGCGCAGTCATGATATGGTGTCTCTGATTGCTGTCTCTCAGTTATCTAGTAACACCTGTCAATGCGAAAAATTGCCTGCCCAGAGGGCTACTGGGGTCTGTCAATCAAATCAGGGGGCAGGGCTTTGTTGTTCACTTGTGTTGTTGCACATTTTTGTGTTTGAACAGTATGTATCAACAGTATGAATGAGGAGTAACTATGAATAATTATGTATGAGTACTAAATATGAATAGGTATGTATTAGCAGTATGTAGGAGCAGGATGTATGAGCACTATGAGTAGAATATTGGAGTAGTATGTATGAGTAGTTTGAATGAGAAGTACTTAAGTAGTTGTATGTCATGTATTTTCTGCTGTTATGTATATCTGCTATAAGATTATTCACAAGGAATTCTCCTTGCCGCTGCAGGATGGCATCAACTTTCTCTGCTGCCAACAATATGTCAGACTCGGGTCTGTGCCACCATTATTTCATTACGTGCAAGGTATCATGCAATCAAATTATATCTCTGCTCATCTTCTGGCCCTCTGATCAGAGGTGAGACCAAGGGCAATTCAACAGTACAGTGCATCATTCTGATTTGGGTTCTGGTCCAATCGATTTCCATGGTATGTGAATACCATTTATTATCCTGCTGATGATGGCTGACTGGCCCTGTCTTTCGCAGCTCAATCAGAACATTAAAAGGGTGGTCAGCTTCTCTATATGTTGGATGGTGCATGTCCTCTTGGCACAGAATGTTTAGTAAGATCTTTTTGTGTCCTTTCTCAGTAACACATCATTTTGTAGTCCTACAATATGAACACCAGATTGGTTTTAGGACTCAATCCATGTTTGAAATTTGTTCATGTGTTTGAATTAAATAACCCCAAATAAGTGTATATACAACATAATTATTATGTTGCATATGGGGGGGGGGGGGCATACAATTTTCTCATCTTTACAATGTCCATGTTTAGTTTATCCTTTGAGTGTCATGCTTTTGATTTAGTACTCTGGGAACACACTCACACACCCTCAAAACAGCGATAACACCGTTTGTCTCCCATATTGTGTTTAGTGCGTTTTGGAAAAACAAGCTCTGCCCTAAACAAAGGCATACAAACATAAAAAATCTAAACAGAACAATTTGTCCACCGGGCTTTCCTGTTGCATGTGCTTAGATTTTTCTTTAGGTTTTTGTTATTCTCAACCACTATTTGTTTGTCTAGGGTAAACACTCCTCCGCCGTATCTCCCCCCTTATGTGCTAAGCTATGAGTCAGCTGTGTGCATTTGAAGAGGCAGCAGCAGCCCCTGGTTTGCAGAGTAACAGATAGCGCACCATATGTTGAGAGTGACAGCCCAACTTCACAGTGACAGAGCAGGCTTTGACTCAGAGAACAGAAGGAGGAGGAACAGTAGGAGAAGGAGGGTATGTGCAATGGGAGGGAGGGGTGGAGCCTATTGCCAGAAGATTCCTTTGCACACACACCCAGACAATGAGCATGTGTGTGTGTTTATGTATGCCTGTGCGTGCATGTGTGTGGGTGTTGTACTACACAGCAGCCTCCCTGGCCCAGCAGACCTCTGTTGAACAGGAGATTACTAAAGTAGCCCAGAAGCAGAGAGATCAAGTGCAGAGCGTATCAATGAACTGAACTCAGACACAGGGAGACCTTTGGAGAACTGCAGCACTTACCGGCACTTTCTACCTGAGGTCCTGACCACCTCATCGATACATTACACATCTTCATCTTCCTCATCTTCATCACGATGGACCACTTTAGGTCCATCCAGAACGAGATCACGTCTCTGAAAGGTATTTACTTTGAAATATTTGAAAAAAATAGCAAGCCAAGGGCTAGATAGTTTTGCACATAGAGAATGAACATACTGGTACAGGACAGTCGTGGTGTGATTACTAGCGAGAGAGAGAGAGAGGGAGAGAGAAAGCGATAGATCGACTTTTAGTGTTGTTATGGTCTGTGGGGAGGCTTTGAGCGAGGGTCATCCATACAGACTCATTGTGTTAAGCTCGGAAGTTTAACCAGAATGCCTGGAAGGAAGACATGCCTGAAAAGAATCACACATGGAGGATGTCTAGGACGAGAGGGGAGAGAATGTATGGATAAAACCATTATTTAATAGATAGAGACAGAGGGAGGGAGGAGAGAGAGAGAGAGAGAGAGAGCGAGATCCCGGTGATTGTTTGACTGGCCGAGCCTCTGCCGTTTGCTACCTTTGCACTGTTTGAACAGTAGAATGTTTCACTGTTGCATCTCTGTGCGACTACAGTAGAAAAGTGTGTGCTTGTGCAGCCCTCCTGACCTCAGATTTCCCATGCAAACCCACCAGGCAAATCTAGGCAGAGACTCTACTGCTGCACTTGGCCTCCCTTTCGCATTGATGTGCAGCTTTAAGCTTCCATTTTAATTTTACTCATCTACAGCTTTTGCTAAACATGCTCTGGTTACCTGCCGCGTAACCTGTCACGTTAAAGTTCCCCCCGACCAGTTCTGTGCACATGTGCGTTGGTGTCTTTGTTGCGTCACTCTGGCGAATAGTGAGTTAGTTTAGCCCCAGGTGTTGTATGGACACCTGAGATGTACTCTACTCAGTAGTAAATGACCCATTGTCTGGCCACCATCGAGAAGCAACCAGTAAACAAATGTGAAGGAAGAGGGTAAAGATAGGTGATGGTTCAAAGTACAGAAACGTCACCACCATTACATGAACAGTTATCAGGTTGGTGATAAATATCAGACCTTTAACCAGGGCAACAATCTATTTTTATTCTTGCAGTCATCAAGACAATCAAGGCAATAGCAATAGAGAGATAAAAAGAGAAAGCACAGTAAATAGAGGGGGAGAGAGAGATCACGCCGTTTGATAGCCTTTCGCCCTTCCATATGCCCCCCCCAGAACCATGCTACAACATCCTGTGCATCTCTGCTTCGTTCTTTACAAAGTACAAAATGAAACGCTTTGATAAAAAAAATATATATATATTTCACACACACACACACACACACACACACACACACACACACACACACACACACACACACACACACACACACACACACACACACACACACACACACACTATCCAACGGCAGGTTCACCAGGCCCACGTTTACACCGTCTCTTTTGTAATTGCAGCAGTGTCTCTGTCGGACACATCACGGCTCTATGAGCGAGTGTGAGCGTTCACACAGGGGAACTAATAGGAAAACATTTATTGGCTCCCACCCGGGTGCGAAAGGCAGACGGCACCCCAATGACCTCCGCAGATCACTGCTCGTCTGTGCATCTCATTCATCAACTTCCTCCCCGAGTTATGACCCGTCTGTATCCCTGGTCTCTGTACAATGTGCATATTGTAGTCTGTTCTGGATCTGTCAAGTGCAATGCTCAATCCGTTGCAAAAGTGCTGCAGTGACCAAACCACAGTTCAGCTCAGTTCACTCACTGGCACGATGTATGTACCTTTAATTTGATCACTGTGGGGTGCATCAACTAGGCCTATCCTGCACAGTTTACTATTAAGACACATGTTCTAAATTGGAGAAGCATTTAAGTATTGGGTGTGATGTATGTGACCTCTCCAGAGAAATGTTCCAGACTAGACCATCAGCGTCCAGCTACCATAAATCCACCCCCTGTCTCTTTCTCTCTCTCTTGCCTACCTAGTTTTATCTCTGTCCTATTCCCATTTTGTATCCTTTTTTTTATGATCACTGTCACTTTTTTTATCAAGTTAAGCACTTCGTGACACATTTATTTACGTACATACATTACTAACTAACTTTCCTTTACATTTTCTGATTGGCCTTGTCTATCTGTCTCTGTCACCTGCAAATGTATGTATATTTTTACTGTACACAAAGCCTGAAGTCATGTCTACAATCTCTGGTGTCTTGTTTATGCCATCAGACAGCAGCATTGGATCAGTATATAATATGACGAAGGCTATTCAATCCTGCTAGCTAAACGCCTGGTGAGGGTAGTGTAGGATGACAAGGTGATAAGTTGTGTGTGTCCGTATTTATTCTGTAAGAGGGAAATACACCCTGATACTCGGCACCATATCATGTCAAGTGTACTGGAAACTGATCATTGTCCCTTCTGTTTACTTGCCTCAAATCGGGTTTTGTGTCTTTGCAAAGTCTACACGGATATGTTACAACTGCGGGTTTAACCTAATCCATGTTTAGTCAGTCGGGTCTGTGTCAACACCTAGTAAGGCCTCTAAGTGGTTAATACTACAACTCCCAAAATAACTACCGTAATAATTACTGATTATTGCACGGATTAGTGTGTTTAGTTAAGCTCCAATTATGATTCCTGGACCTATCAACCACTAAGGAATCTGCAATCTTCTCTTAAGCCTGTGTTACCCATTTACAACAACAAGGTCTCCCTGAGGGCTAGCACACTGTACACATGTTTCAGTTATTATAGTAGAACATAATTCCTTTTGTCTGAAGCTGACAGGCAGTAAGCTGTCTTTTGGGGGAATTACCTGACCTACAGAGCCCCTTCTATCTTCCTGTCCATTAACTTTCCTATTCCCGGGATTTTGAGTAAGTAACCGACCGATCCGCCCTGCTGTTTCCAGGCCGGGGACCACACTTGTGTGGTCAACGTTGCTTCCCGGTCCACCTTACTGTACCTCTGTTCCTGGAGTGGGTCAGCCCACAGCATGGCAGACAATCAGTAGTACTATTTCCCTCAAAATGAGCCTCTTGTGGAACATGTGAGTCTGAATGGCATGCTTTATTAGGTGTGGGCCAGTGAAGCTCTTTGTGTCCTGTGTCCATTGTGTGCATGTGATGTTCAGCCTCTATCTGATGGGCCTCAGTGCCAGGAGAGGGACTTGCAACTTTCTTGCCTTCCCCCTCTATGGGCCAAGGCAATTTCATGAGTGTCCTTAACCCACTTCTTCCAGACTCAATGGCCTGGAATGCCTTGCTTTATTCTCTTTAGCCCCCCTACCTGCAATGAATTGTCATTTCGGTTCGGGGTAAAAGAGATCAGGTTTCAATTGAGTGCAGAGAGCTAAATGTACTGTTGAAGTTTCTTTCGCCTGCATTTTTCCCCTGGAAGCCTTAGCATCTTTGTTTAGAATCGGTTCCTAAGGAATGCAACATTAGGTTTTGAACTTTGTTTGATGTAAATAAGGATAGATAGAGAGATAATTTATTGTCCCCTTTGGGAAATTGTTCTCACTGAATAGACAGATACACATGACCATTAACAACAACATAAAAAGGGATAGTAGCTTACAGTGAACCGGTCATTATTGTGAAATATACCCTGATAGGGTCTTGCTGGATCACCTAGATAACCCTGAAGCTCGGTGTACAATATTAAACAGCAATTTACTAAAGAAATCCATGATTAGACAAAATGTAAAAAAATATATAGATTTTACTAGCCCTTTTATAATAATCATATATGGTATACAGGGTAGGAATAACACTGTTGTCATTGTTTTTCTATTATCGCACCATTCTGATTATTATGTAATGATGTTCCCAAACTCTGGACCCTCCTTTGATGTAGGCCATTACTACACTGCCTGTACATTATGGTATGTTTGTGCTAACACAATGCATCACAATTACAAGGCACAGCCAGAAACATTATCACCAGCTTGCTGATAATAGAGAATGCTGTTTGTCTACATGGTTGAAGCACACTGAGACACAACGAGACGTGACGTGACAAAAAAAATTGAAGCTGCACCTGTGTGTGTGTGTGTGTGTGTGTGTGTGTGTGTGTGTGTGTGTGTGTGTGTGTGTGTGTGTGTGTGTGTGTGTGTGTGTGTGTGTGTGTGTGTGTGTGTGTGTGTGTGTGTGTGTTTTTGATACTTACTCTGTCTGAGACAACAGAAAGTAAATAACAGTTACGTCTGTGAGCAGGCATGCATGTCCGTGCTCCTAAGTGTTTGTTTGTCACATACATAACAGCCACAACATTTCTCACCACTGTGTCATTTTCCAGCCGGTGTCTGTCTGGCTATCACACACAGACATGTGCGCATGCACACATGCGCACATGCACACATACACACACACACACTGAGGCTTCAGGGCTGGTTCCTGTCACAAGGTTCATGGCCGATTCATAAGTCCGCGCTAAATGTTATATTTGGAAATGAGGTTTGAATAGACTATGCTGTATGCTGGGTCATCAAGATTGCTATGAACCCATTTATGTTAACTCACAGCGTATTGCAGACATCTCTGGGCTGTTTATTTTAAAATTACAATCACACAATGAAAATCCATTGCCAGATGTCTTGCATCATTATAGTGCTATGATTATTGAGGCTGACGAGAACTAAATAAATGCTTTTATTGCTTTCACAATTAACAATTTTCCATGTTTGCCGGTCAAAAGAGTTGAGCCAAAACCTGCGTCAAAGAGCAGTTTAAAACCATTGTTCCCTCCTCCTATAACGGGGCCCATTCCATTAAAAGAGCCAGCCTCTTTTACTCGCGGTCCCTTGCGGATTGACATTCTCAGACCCTTTTCACAAAAACCAGACCTTGGATTTCATTTTCGTCATGTTTCTTGTCTGGGCTTCTACAAGAATGTCACATTGCCCTGTTTCATTGGAAAAACTAGTGAAAGGACTGTCAAAAGACTGCAGACAAAGACAGGAAGGAAAGGGCTGAGGGGGGCTGTCTGTCTGCCAGGAAATGTAATGTTGTTGTTTTCATGCTGTCAAATGAAATAAGATGAAATAGCACTAGTTGTTCAACCTGTTACCGATCTTACTGTAGTGAAAATAAATTAGTGGACTGAAAATACTACCATCCTGAAGGCCTTAAGGCAGCTCCAAATTCTCTCCCTCTCATTCTCACACATCTTTATCACAATGCAGTGGAAAGGACTTGTGCACTCTCTCTGTCTCTATCTCTGTGTGCATCTCTCTCTCTGTATCTGTGTCTATCTCTGTCTCTGTGTCTCTCTCTCTCTCTGTATGTGTCTGTGTCTGTCTCTTTCTCTCTGTCTCTGTCTCTGTGATTGCCTTATTAATGGTTTATATGGGAATCATTCCTCTAACACATATGTTATTATGTGTATCAACAACAGATCCCAGGTCTCAGAGTGAACAACCATCCATGGGAAAGCTAGTGTGATGTTTATTTTTCCCACGGGTGGTTTTGGTGAAAAAAACAATCCTTAAAGCTTTTTTTTCTTTTTCTGCCTCAGCAGGACAGGACTGATCTGTTTTCTTTCATCTGTGTTTGTGTTTGATAGTGAATCCATTATTGAAGTGAAGGGAAAACATGTTAGTACAATGTTTGTATTCAATTTTCAATAACAGCTGACCACTCTGGCTGTGCAAAGAACTACAGATCTGAGCGGCACGAGCAGAGCTGGTGATGACAGACATGGTCATTTCACAGTCCAGCCGGTGCTAGGTGGAAGGATCCATTTTTTCTCCGACAATCCTCCCACTCTATCAGAGCAGATCACACTTTTGACACTCTGAGGGAGGAATTATATCATTAAACTTTTTGCACTGATAGGAAAATCTCCTTTGTCATTCCTGTCATATTCGGTCCCTGTGCGATCAAAATTTTCCCTTTTGCATTTCCCCCCAAAAAAGTAATTCCATCTGGTCACCTGTGTCCAGCCATATGGTCCAGGCCAGATGCCTATGTGTGTGTTGAAGGAAATGCATCATAGGGGGGGTTTCCTCTGTGTTGTCGAGTTGTTTACAGTTAAGGGGGATGCCCAAGGGAGTGCAGATACAGTCAAACACACAGCTGGGAGTTGAGTTTAAGCCTGGGTTTGAAGCCGTCACTTCAAAAATAACTCGGGGGGGGAGAGTGAAGGCATTCTTCTCCTCTCGTCTCGACTTCCTTTGTATTGTAATGTTTTTCCAGGAACAAAATGACGTTAAAGAATTACACAGATAAACAATCACATCAGCAATTCTACCACCCGTGTTTCTACTTGATCCTTCTAGGGACACTGCTACTGCTAAGAAACAACCTAATTTGAATGTCAAATTATGGAAAAGCTAACGCTAATAGTCTGTTTTCAACCGTCTGAATGAATACTAAAGTGGATTTTCTTTCCTTTTTCTGTGTTTGAACCCTGCTGGGATTTCCCAGGGGACTATCAGCAGGCTGAGTCAGTGCTCAGAACTCAGCGTTGTCACTTTCAGAAGAGGCTTAACTGGCTAATTAGACTCCTAAGAGGATTTTAGGGAAAACACACAAGACACAATATTCTCAGGATGAAACAGTCCTAACTCAGTAGCAGTAGTGTGTTCTCGGCACAATAAAAAATCGGCCCTTTGATAGTCCTTATACAAGTATTTACACAGCCGTACTTATGGTTGCCACTCACATATTGGCTTCACACTCAAAGGACAAGGGCTTAATTTCCGTTGTAAGCACAGGCTTGGCAGGGTTGACCACTAAATCATCATATTATGTGTTAATCATTAACCAAATTAAGCGTAGATACGCTACACACCTACACATAACTTCACCTTCAAGGCCCTAGCCATTAAGTGATGCAGCTCCTAGAGTGATGCACAGCCACGAAACAACGTGTACAACATGCCTGCACAGCATGTCCTTGAAGTGGTGTGCCCATTATCGTCCTCTGCTGTTTAGTCATTGAAGAGAGACCCATTCATGTCTCCGGTGATTCAGCGCATGCCCACGTATAAACCAAAAAACTAATTTAATTGTTTAGCAAACCCGTCTGTGTCCCCTTCCGCGGGCTCATCCTCACTCTTGGGGTTGTGTTTATTATTTTATGTTTATTGTAGCACTGGCTGGAGCTGTGTAGTCTTTAGCTTTCCTTTCCTCCATAGAAAGACCTGCAGTCTAAAACAAGATGTCTGTGTCGGTGGCTTAATCAGTACGCTGTCTGCCTGCTTAGATAATACAGTGGTGTGTGTGTTTTTTTGTGTGTGTGTGTGTGTGTGTGTGTGTGTGTGTGTGTGTGTGTGTGTGTGTGTGTGTGTGTGTGTGTGTGTGTGTGTGTGTGTGTGTGTGTGTGTGTGTGTGTGTGTGTGTAATCATTTACAGTTTTTATTCAAGCGTTTCGTTTTGTAAAGAACGAAGCAGAAATGCGCAGGATGTTGTAGCATGGGTCTGGGGGGGCCGTCGTGCTAATCTATTGGGAATATATTCCCTGTCAGCTCAGTGTATTTGTGTGTATCTCTGATTCAAAGTTCACATGCTGGTCCGATGCTTTTTCAGGATTCTTTTCTTTGTGTTAAGTGCTTATATCAACTGCAGTGACAACTGCTTCACATAGTCCCACTGCCTTATTCATGAATCATTTGTGAATGGATTTAGAGTGATTCAAAAGGGATATTCTTCATAATTTAGATTGGAATGCTCTGCGTCGCCCATTTATTTGTGGAGTTCCCTGATCCATTATAAGCTTTCATTCAGGATCCCTCACAGGCATACTCGCATTTTGTTGTTTCTTTGAAATGCAAGCTCTTGGTCAAACACTTTGGAGCTAGACGAAAACCGCTGTCAGACACACAAACACACACACACAGGCACGCATATTCACACACACACATATGCACAGGTATTATGGAGGGCGTCACTGACCTGTGAAGGAACGGGAGACTCCCATTCGGTCGCTCTACATGAGGTGACACGTGAGAGAGAGTGAGAGAGAGAGATTGTGTTAAGATTGAAGTTTACGTAATAATGCAGTGATTCGCCTAGAAGAGAAAGATCAAATCTGAGCGTGTAAGCTGAAGGGGGGGAAATACAGCGTCTTAATAAGAAAATCACTGGAGCAGCAGCAACGGTTCCAAAAGGTCTAGAGATTCACGGCTGTGCTCAGCATGAGCTCCAACTACGACTCGACTAAAGGTAAAGCACATCGCTGAGCCCAGGAGGGGATTAAGAGTGACAGGGGAAGCTACGCAAGGCTAATCAAAGCAGGGAGAGGACCACAGGTGTCCCGCGTGCATCATGAAGAGGGAGAGAGAGAAAGAGGGATATAGCGGAGAGGGGTATAGAGGAGAGGGAGTAAGTATAGCTCACAGAGTTTAACTGCGGCTTTCAGTCTGTTTGTCTTTGCCTGTCTGTCTGCCCGTCTGTCTGCTTAAGACACAAGCATGGCATCACATGCCATAATTTTGTTCGTGTGTCTTACCGGCTTAAGCTTTACGAATAAGGTAACACGAGTGTATTCAGGTTTCTATGTTCTAATCCTTCATTGTTCAGTGTGTGTATGTGGAGTTAGCCCTACCATGTCCTCTCATTTCCTCCATGTTCTTACTCTGTACTTTATGCCAGGAACTCAAGAGGAGCATTCTACCACTGTTTTCGTCTTGATGTTTGCACAGCTTTATGAGCTTGGTTTATGTTATGTACCATGTTCCTGTCCCTGCTTGCAGGGTCCACAGGGAGGCACGTTTGTCAGATGGTAATAATTGTGTAGATCATGATTGTTCGGGACACTCTACTGCCTTCATACCTGCATTCTAACATCATATTAGTTTAATGTCATCTCTGTCTGACTGTCCTTTAAAAAGACAATAGAAGCAATGTTGCAGATATACATGCATCATCATCTGATGCATACAGGTTAAATAGGTAAGATTCATGAGTTGTAAAAAGAGATGAAAAGATACTAGAGAGGAAAAGGCAGACGAGGTCAGGCTATTGTAACTAACCACAATCGTCCCCTCCCTCTACTCCCTCCCTCCCTTCCGCCGTTGAGAATCATATCACACACCTGGGATTGAAAGGCAAGACGGAGTCCCTATCCATTAGATGTCTTGATTGGTAAAATGTGAGCTGGTAGCATTATACAACCTTGTCTCATACAGAGTAATGTACCGTCAACTTGAAACTGATATTCTCAGAGTCTTTCACAAACTCATAGCTGATGTTTTGCCATGCCATTTCAAACAAATCACACTCAAAAAATGGCACTTAAATCGTATCTAAACTCATTGGAGGTTGAGTTTATTATTCATTATAACATCTGACAAAAAGTTTGCAACCTAAAATCATGTGCCTAACGCTATCTCAATTGGCTGGTTTTGCCCTGGTGGCCCCGATAATGGAACTGGCGAGCTTGATCTGGACCTGATACCAGCTCAGTGGCAAGTAGGAAGTTTGGGTTCAGCTCGATATTTTACTAAGAAATGAGGTCAGTCCTTATTTAGAAAAGCCCACCAAATTGACATCCAGATTTAGGCAACACACACACACACACATATATATATATATATATATATATATATATATATATATATAATTATATAATATATATATATAATATATATATATATATATATAATATATATATATATAGTGCGTGAGTCATCAAACTTTTACAACAAGAGACTACTTAATCTGGTCAGAGGCAAATCACAGCCTCAAGGTGATGGCTGTCATTATAGGGTGATTTGCATTGGTCGCAGAAATCCACACTGTGTCAAAGATTTTAAAGTATCCTTCGCTGAAGAGCTCCCTTTTTACCCCTATACTTTGACAGCAGCTATATCAGTACATAACAACTCTTTATGGTCTGCTAAGCCCTCAAAACCTACTGTGTCCCGTTCCCAAGTCTTGCGGCTACAGACAGAGATGCTAGCCATGATATAAAAAGCTCCTTTCACTGTACTGTAATGACCCCGGAGGAAAATATATTACTGTGGCATAGCTCTGTCAAAACCAGGGCGTTTGTCAAAGTCATCCCCAACACACCCACCGAGCACAAAAGAACCGTGTGTCTGTCGGTCTGTGTGTGGGTTTTCAGTCCGGAGGTGGTCCCTGATCACACCACAAAAGCTTGAAAAAGGCCAGGGAAGTGTTCTGGGGTTTATGGGTGTGTTGGATAAGGAGAGTGAAGATGCAAATGCTGCCCCCTAGCGTACAAGTCTTTGCCCTGCATGCTTTGAATACATCAAGCAAAAGTTGATGACTTAAAGTATCACGTCACCTTTAGGAACATTTTCACTTGGAAATTATATACTAAAAGACAATTGTTTGCAGCCGTTGTTTTTTATCTTACATTTAACTTATTAAATGTTCCTTGTTGACTGATTTCATAAGGTGATTTACCAAGAGTGTTGGTTACGCTTTCCGGAACCAGGAGACAGGAGGCAGGGAGGATTATTAACCCTTGTATATAACTCATGTAGGCAGCGGACAGTTGGTGCCTGGGATTGGTGTCAGGAGAACGCTCTGGGTTGTAAATGTCAGGGGGACCATATACCCACTATACTCTATAGGGAAGCAGGCATAACTTTGAGTCTTTGAATTTATATATTTTTTTTATCTAAAAGAGTTTCATGTATGTAGTTGCTAACGTCGTAAATGCAATGTCTACGCTATTGCATATTTGATTTTAAAATAAATCTATATTTCAATTAGAATATTAAAGTCTGTTCATTTTGTAAGATGTTTTGAAAGTGGATTTGTTTTAATGCTGCGTTACATTTACTCCAAGAGTGCTTAGCGACTTCAACATACATGCTGACTACAATCCATGTGCACTTATTGCTTGTAGGAACAGTAGTCAGACTTGGATCTGAGATTATATAATGCAGTTGAGCGCCTCAGTTTAATCTCTGGCTGAAGACACGACTCAAGGAAACCGTTGTAGACTAACTTTGGTTTTTACTAAACTTTCTAAGTAGAAGCCCTGTCTCTACTCGCCCAGTAGATGGTGCTCTTCACATGTTCACAAGAGTCAACGTTTGGCTGCCTTGTTAACGCTAAGGGTGTGTCATTCCCTCCCTTCCTCCATTCAGCTTCACTTTTAAACTGTGCATTAAGCAGGTATGCTAGCCATGCCCGTTTATGTATTTTCCCTCATCACACAATGTGAATAGAAATACAATGTTCTGTTGTATGCAAAGGTCTTTAAACACAGCACTTGCGTCACCATCAAAGCGTGCCAATAAAACAATTATTTCTACCAAAATGAAACCAAGTGATCTGACAGATGTGCAAACATGTGTTCACATGAGGTTGTCAAAAGAGTCCCTCGTCAAATATCTTTTGACCCAGTAATCTAAAACATTGCCAGAAAAGTGCATGAGGAAGAAATTACAAAGCATTGACCCAGCTAATGTATTAATTTCTGCATATGTCTTTCTTCTTTTTCAGGTGAGTGCCTCTTCCATTCCTTTGTTGTCAGATGTACCCCCTGGTCCGCTGTGTCAAACAAGTACTGTAATTAAAAATTGAAATTTACTGATTGTAAAAAAGCATTGATAAATCAATCTTGATTGTTTGATTATTTTGATTGTTTAAGGGTAAGACATTTGCTCTACATTTCGTGCCTTATCCGACTTTGGCATGATTTTCGATTTCTTGCACGTAGATGTCAGTATGCAAATGTTCCCTTTATCTTTTTAAGATTAGTCTGCAATTTTACAAGGGGGGAACTCTGCTCTATGTTTGGGCACTGTGCGACCCTTCAGATATTTGTCAGGGCTTACACACCTACATACATATTTCACAGGAACTCAAACATGCACAGGCACACATAAACCCACTCCATGCATACCATATTTACATCAAAGTGAATCGCAGACACCTGAAAGATCAGTTGTGGTATAACAATCAAACATGTTTTTCTTTAACAGTTGGGTCACAACGTGCCTATGTGCACACAACTTTAATACTATTTCAACAATTTTGGTTTCTGGAATGTCCTACACCAGGCTGTAACACCTGACTGAGGCCAGGCCTGTGTAAATCACAGGCCAACCCCCTACCCCCCCTGCACTGCAACTGGTAAAATTGGTCTCGAAGATCCCTGTTCGGGGGCCCTTTGAGACCATTTGCGACGGTTTGGTCGCGATAAACATTTAAGTGGAAGCCTCTTGTGCGCTGGTCTTCTCATGGACGGTTGTTTTGTTGAAGCTCACTAGGCCATGAAGCTGTGATGGACTGTTTGTGTTGGTGTGGCTGAGGGGTGCTAGGCGTTAACCTCCCTTTTCTACTATCATTTAACTCTAAACGTTGCCCAAACTATGCCAAGAATGTACATGTGTCAAAATACAAAACACATACTCTTTAACAACTTCGCCAAAGGCGAAGTGAGAACACTATTCAGGGAGCCTGAGGTGAATAATTGTTTTAGTATAAACTACACGTGATCACTTTATTAGTGGTTTATTTGTTTTTTATAAGCATGACGAGATGGCCGTCATGCACGCTCCCCATTACGAAAACAATATCCCGAGGTTGAGATCTCATTCATGGGATATTGCCCAACATCCCGAGATAGCGAACCAATCAAATTGCGCCATCTTAGGAGGTTTACGTGTAGCATATACTAAAGTGTTATCTAAGTGTTTTTTCTGTGATATACCATGTTCAGGCAATACATGAAGAAGAGTCATTCTTTTTGGTCGTTGAAAGTATTTTTCGTGTCTTCATTTTATTTCTTCCAATAAGCTGTTCACAGGTGCACAATGGCCACACCCTACATAGTATCCATTGTACAGCAAAGTCAGAGAGGTGCTTTTGAAATCTAATCTGACTGGTTTTAGATTACTGCCGCAAAGCATAACCCTTTTTTATTTGTTCTATTTGATGTGCCTTGGGTGCATGTCTGACCAATTACAATGGCATGAAGAGTGCAGTATAATATTTGTATATCTATTTGAGGCAAGACGGTTTATTGTACAACATCTTCTCCTAATACATTTAAGTTATTCTATAATACGTTCTCAATTAGATGCCCTAGTAGGTTTGCAGGCTCTCCATGGCTCTGTGAAGACATAGAGCAAATGTCACTTGTGTCAAGGGAGTAACCTGATAAGTCTGGTAGGGTAGAATACACCCTGTGTGGGCCGTATGTTGCCACACAGTTTACACAGAAATACCATCATACTAGCTATACGTTGCTTGCATTATTCGTTGACCAGAACTATAATTCTCATTTTGGGGGACCAGTTGTGAACTAAGAGACTAGACAATATTATATTATATAAACATATAACAAATAAGTGCAGCGATGCATAAGTGACTCGTCTGCAGTTCAGATTGGGGCATGGGTTAACTCTCTCCTGCTGTATTTATATGATTGCACATTTGGGAGGAAGGTCTTCAGGATACTATGCTGCTGTGCCCATTGTTCAGACTCTTAACTAATACCTCACACACGAAACCAGAGGCGGGTTTTCCATGGGTTTAGTGTCTAAAAACAGGATACAGTTGAGCCTGGACCCAGCCCAGCTTCGCTTGTCGAAACAGACAAAGGGGAAGTCTCAATACATGCTCTTGCACCGGTCCCAGCAAGTATCTATCTGTGTGGTCCTGGCCAAGACAAAGACCAAATCATAGACATTTATCCATATGCAATGGCTACTGGGTCCATGTGGCATCAAGCGCAAAAATCAACAGTGTTCAGGCGTGGAGTGCTTGGTTTACTGAAGAGCGTGGCCAAGACTGTGGGGGGCCTATTTAGTTGATGCAGCGTCGATGCCAGACGATTGAGGTCCTTGAGAGCTGTAATAACAGATCATAGAGGAGCCCCCAATCAAATTTCACAGTTCTTCCCACATTAGGACCAGACCACTGGTGCCTGGAAATGTTCAAATGATCCCCATTAAGGTAGTTCACGCACACTAAGGACAGGATTAAACATCCTTATGACCTTAGCAGCAACGAGCTGCTATGGCTGTTCACTTTTATCAACACACAACAATACATCATATTGCTCTAGGATGCAAAAAAAACAGGGCTCTCTTGTGGAGTTTGTTGTCCCTGAATGCAGTTCATAAACTTGGATGAAAAGGATGTGAGTCACCGCTGGAGTCCATGTCCGAAGCTTCGGGAGAAAAGGGCACTTATGCTCCATGCCACAAACAAATGACATAAGTTACTGCCAGCCTTTGTTTCGTGAAAGGCGAACCTTTCTTCCCTTCCCTTGCTCTCTGTGATTGGCTGAGGGAAAAGAATGCAACTGATTCATTCTCTCCAGATGGAATGGTTTTTATTGGAATGTGGACAATAAATCACCTTCTGGAGGGTGTATGTGTTGTTTTTGTGCACGAACATGTGCATGTGTGTGTGCGCTCACGTGCTTGCATTTGTAGTTTCGTGGGTGAAGTATTTATAGTGTGATGGATGCATTTAAATTGGTCTATCTAAAGATACATCTCAGTCACTTGAGGTTGCAATGCAAATCTGCCACTGTGACCGACTAGATCCGGTCAGAACGGCCTCCGACCGGGTCTGGTGTCTGTTTTTTTTTGTTTGAGGAATGGTTGCCAATGGTAACAGATAGCCCTCGTTCCTTGTGACCTCAGAAATGGAGAGCACATGAACATTTCCTATCCTGGTAGTTGGATTGCTATGGCAACCAGAAGCCTGAGTATGGACACACCCACGTGTGGTCTGAGTCACTGAGTCACTGAAAAAACATTCCACACATGATGTTTTTCCCACCTCGTTTCAATACAAATACTTCCTTTTGTACAGGATTTTGAAATTGTATTCACATGGTTAATTACTTAATTATCATCCGCTGTGTTTTAAGCAAACCTTGTGAGCAGCGATAAACCAACTTGTTGACTGGCCTCCAGTGTCGAATATAGTCTATCATATTGCATTACATGCTTTCTCTCTCTCTCTCTCACTCTCACTCTCACTCTCACTCTCTCAATCTCTCCCTCACACTGTCTTAAAGTCAGAAGTAGGTCTCTGGGTGGCGCAAATGGACTAGCCCCCGTTCGCTGGCACGCTCAAACCTGGTGTGTTAAACAGCCATTTTAAATTCACTTTACCAGAACACTCCAGCACCATTTTGTGATGGTCTGTTTCCAGTTAGGATTGGTTAGACTATATGGAAATCAGGAACCCTTATGAGAGCACAAGCTGTTCTTTATTCTGTCTCTTTGCTATCGTCAACATAATGTATCTTTCTTTGTGCATGTCTGGACAGTGACACTGCACTAGACCGATTCTCAGTAGACTTGTGACCATTTTCAATTTCTTCATTCGCGTCGGTGCGGCAGGTTAAATGTCTCCTGCATTATTCAGTGTTCAGTTGGGCGGTGTGGCTCCATCCACTCTCTTCTTATCTCGGCATATCTGTTACAACTTTGTATGGAATCCTCCTCCCAGATAGATGCTATCTACCTTTATGGGAATGAATTGTAAAAGAACATTGCTCCATAATTTAGGGCGTGAGGCAGCAGCAACCTCAACGGGGAGCATCAGGTGTGGTGTACTTGGTTTACTCCACAGTGGGGCCCATTGCAGGGGCTTGTTTACTTGATGCGGCAAAGATGCCATGCGGGTTGTAAATCAAAGGCAAATCCTTGACATCCTTGTCATAACACATCGTGGAGGAGCGCACAATCAAATACCATATTTCTTCCCACACTAGGACCAGAACTCCTCTACGCATGCCCTATATTATGGAGCAATGTTTTTAACAAGTTACTTCCATGGTTTCCTCCACCCATATAGATGTTATCTTCCATTATGGAAATTGTTTGCGAAACCATTGCTCCATAATACAGCACAGCCCTGGAAGAAGACCTGCCTGCTTGTTTCGCCCTGGTAAAAGTTAATTGACATAAGTATGCAGGATCCAACCACATATTATTCTGTGGGCGAAGGCTCTGGATGCCTTACCCGTGCCTTTTAGTTCAGTTGCTCTTAGCTGTGCTGGCATGAGTCAACCCCCCCCCCCCCCCCCACCTCTTTTTAAGTCTTATTCTCTTGCTTGTTCCTCGTCTCAATGCTTTACAATGTCCACCCTTGGCCTCAAACACTGTGGTCTGAAATATCGGAGGCCCTGTGAGGAACAAGGCCTCCAGTGTGTGTACCGCAGTTAGTGTTGCTGGGACAATGCAACGGGCTCTCCTAGATGTGAGGGACGTCGGGCATGGTAGCCGGGGCAGCAAAAGAAGGACATGTTACGTCTGAGAAGGCCCTCAGATTTATAGTCTAGATGTTCATGTGTGCCTTTTTTGAGAAGGGGATGAAGAGAGTCCTTTGTGTCTCCTTTTTTTTTTGGTACTATATTCTGTCCACCCATTTCCAGCACCCTTCCACTCCCTCTCTTTGCTCCCTTGTCCCCATCTTGGGGCATTATTCTCTGCTTTGCCTACCACGAAATGGGCTTCCAGGGGCTTACGAGAAGCAGCCAGCGGTAGTTTTTGCCAGACTAGTGAGGGTAGCTAGTGAGGTTGTGACTTAACCATGCTAAATCTAAATCAAAGCAGCGTGGACAGTGGGGATCCCCTTGGAGATCGCTTTTGGCGTACCTCTAAAAAAGGTAAGCTATCCTTTTGATGATTCCAGAGCCATTCCGACGCCGTTCACTAGCAGTTGACGATAAAGAGCAAAATTAATTTGAATTTTATATATGACCTTGTGTCACAAAAGAGGTGTGGTGTTTGTTTATGTTTTGTGGCAGTCAAAACAACTTGAATCCCATGGACTTTGGATGAAGAGTTTACGATGGTGAACTTGTGCAGCATTCAACTGTGGTAAAACCCAAAAAAGTGTGTAAATGTCTCGCTGATCTTAAATACAGCTCTAAAGCGCACAAGACTCACAGAGTAAAGCCCCCAGCTTAACCCATAAAACAATGTCCCTTCTTTAACGTGTTTCTACTGGAACCTTATGTAACGTCCCATGTTCCATACAGTTAAGAATTTACTGCTTTGACAAGATAAGGATGAGAAGCACTAGGCATGCTTGGTACACTGATTGTTCTCTTTGGGAACAGGCGGAGGCATCGGTAGCCTGACCGCTCGTGAATGAAGGTGCGCAGGGAGTGTAGTAACCTGGGCTCCTCTTGACTTATGACTTGTCACAAGACGTCTCACGTTATTCCAGCATAAAACTCCTCCACCAATGAGCAGTGGAGCCGGAAATTCTGATGATATTGTATCCAGCTCAATCGGCCTGTAGGGACCGGGAACACTGTTTAGTTTGTCAGCATATACCGCATTGCCAGTTCCCCAATTTTAGAGGGAGGGAGAGGGAGAGGGAGATGGAGAAATGGAGAGATAGAAATAGAGAGAGACAGAAGCAAACATTGATGGGAGGAGGGTAAGTGGGATTTGGCAATTGTTACGGCTGATACTTTTTTCTTTCTTTCTGCGGGCAAGGAAGGGGAGCTAATCGCTGACTTCATTTTTCCTTCCATTCTGGAAAAGGAGAAGCCAGTCCGAGCCCTGACTTGTGGAGTTTAGGACACAAATAAGCCTTGTCGTTTTTACCTCAAGCCAGCGCCTCTTTATAGCTTTTCCATTTTGGTTTGTGCGTATGTGAGGCTGGCAGACGCCAAGTGCCAACCTTTCTTCCCAGCACCACAGTGGGTTATTCTTACTCATGACGGTAAATATCGCTGGGCCCAGGACTGTACTAACAGCTCTGCTGGTTTGACTTGTCGGCTTCAATTGTTTAAAAGCTATGATTAGGGACACACACTAAGGAAAGTTGGTACAAACACATACTTTTCTATTTATTGGTGTTGCATAAACATAAGTAACAATAGTTTCCGGGACTTATTTCAGGGCAATCCTTTTTGTTTATTGTTCCTCAGCTGTAGTACACCCAATGTCGATCACTCAACATATAGACTTTCCACTACCCCTTTTTTTTTTAAATCCTAATTACCCTAGAACAGGGGCTTGTTTATTTTAGCTGCAGCTTGAGAAATGCCAAAGACACCTTTTTTCTCTTTTCCCCCACTCTGTTTTTTTCTTCGTTCCCCAGTTCCTAAAACACAAGGCTCTTTGTCTAGAAACACTTTATGTGCCCAGTGTTTAGAATAGTGTACATTAAAAACAAAGGTTTAGTTTATGCTGCCAAACTATCCACCTCTATTTTAGCCAATCATGGTGCCTCTGGTTTATATCACTGTACCCTATCCCCCTCCATATAGCACATATCTCATACTCAATGATTCCTCTATTGACCTATTTTCAATGTAACCTAAATATCATTAGATTGTCAACATTTAGCTCTGTGGTGGACATACCCCAAGGTTAAACACTTAGGAGGTAGGAGCATTTGTTTACAAAATGTCTCTCTGTCTTTATCACTTTGAGGAAGGGGGGGGGGGGGGTCCTTGGCCTTCTGCTGTGTGCTGATGCAGGTTGTGTTGTGTGCCGATACAGGTTGACATGGAGCCTACAGACCCTTTTCAGCTGCTTTGACAGATTCTTCAGTGCGAGGTGTTAGTCCTCTTGCACACGTCAGCCTTTGAGAGAAGGCAGCTGCCACTAGGCTGAAGGGGTCGGCCTCGACGCTTGACCTGTAGCTCGTAAACATGTTCCTTTCTCCTAAAGAAGCGATATCTTCTTATACTTAAAGGAAGGGGAATATTGTACCGGTGGCTTTTTGGTGGATGTTTGTGAAACAACTCGGACAAGCCGTTGTGAGATTTGCAATGCAAACAAGTCTTTCAAATCCTTTAACCCAGATAATTTGTCTATGTCCGTATGCTTGCATGTGTGGTTCCTCATAGCACAGCTCATAGTTGACGTGGTGTTTACCCTGCCCTTGACCAAAACAGGAACTCTTCCTCATAGCTAATGAGGAAGAGTTTCCTCAAGACTCATGGTTGAAATATGCTTAACTATACACACACCCTTTTCAATGCATACAGACACTCTCATGCACACAGTTATGCACTCACTCTTACACACACTCGCAGGGGTGGAGATGGGACATGTACACTGGATTGGATTGGATTGGTCTGCCACAACCACTGGACAGAGTTTGAGTTCAGTATGCTTGTTTAATTACACTTAAAAGAGACAATGAGTTGAAGATTTATATATTATATTATATATATATATATATATATATATATATATATATATATATATATATATATATATATATTCTAGCAGCCTGCTTGCTCTTTGACATTCAGCCACTCTGCAGTACAGGGATTGCAATAACAAAACTCTTGAATGCTACTAAACTCCTGATTGCTACTAGAACATCTGCTCTCCTAATGTTGAAGAGGCTCTGCCATATAGGGATCCTCTTGAATATTAGACCACAGTAACATGTATCTTATCTTTCCACTTCCCTTTGGCTCCATTAAAAAAAACTATGAATGAATACAGCTCGGAAATGAGCAAATATCTATAATAACTCAAGTGTATATACTGATGATTATAAAAGGTTATTGTGGGACAGTAAATACTTTTGACCTCAGACATGATTATTTTGAGGTGATAGTGTATGTCCAAGGTCACTGAAGTAGGAAGGCCCGTTTTGGAAATGGTTGGTGTTCAGTGTGATTTCTGAGGATCACCTTCACTCTGTCACAATCAATCCTCTGTACCAAATGACGCCCTGACCTTTCCTTTCCTTTCCTTGGAACCGGCTCAAGTGTCTGGGCTCTGATATCAGAGGGGTGTTCACGTGTGCTGGACCATTGGGCCCTCGTGGGCCAGGACGTGGACTGGTACTCCTGTCAGTTCTATTTTTGGCAGTGGGGAAGTCTGAGACACTGAAGCAGAAGGGCAGAATGGTGCACGTGATCCTTGTTCATTCAGTCAGTCCTTCCGAGTGAAGTTACTTTAATTGACTTAACACAATCAGGGTTCAATTCTGGCATTACTTGCAAAAAAATATTTCTGCAGAATCTTTTGAATAGTTACGAAATAGAACCTGTACTGGTGATACAAGTGGAGACTAGAAGCTCACTTATAGTTGTGACCTATTTCTATTCCTATTTCTTCTTGACAGGGTTGCTGGAGAGGCTATGCCAGTATGCTGTGCCAGTATAAAGAGCAACATAAGTGACACTCCACACATAGTGGGGGAAAAAGAAAGGCAGGATATTGAACTCTGGGATGACTGGGATGACTTGGGACTGGGCTTGAAGCCAGGTTAGCACATTAATTGAACACTTCACTGTTCACTGAACACTTTGTGCATTAGCAGTGTATTAAATTATACTGATTGGCAGCCTTGAGAGCAAAGCACTGGCCATCACAATGCAAATTAGCAATAATGAGAGGGAACCCCACAGAAATGTCTTCAGTGAATGGCTGTCTGGCATTTAATCATCACAGATTGCTTTGTTTGCACATAATGTTAAGGCCTTTTTCTCTGTTGTGTTGTCAGCTTTCTCTGCTGTTCTTAACCCAAGGCAATCAGAAGTTCTGAGAGATGCAAGCACTGCTCCTGTCATCCGCTGTCACTGCAAAAATGCAAAGAACCTGATGCAATGCAAACCTCTGATTTGCATTAAACACTCATACAATTCTAGCATATTTCACCACCGCCAAACATGCCCATGATAACCGTGTCATGTTGTAAGACTCAAGTTTAATTCAACGTAAAACTTATCAGAGATCTCAGAGACGCCGAGAACTGATTCACACAGTGGTAAGGCTGTTGGGAAAAAGTTTGCATGCCTTCGAGCCATGTCCCTGCTTGGCAAATCTCATGAAGCCGAGTGCTGAACCCAACGATTTTGCATCGCCCTAATCATATAGGCAAAGCTACTACTGGCACTAGCCAGAGGCACTGTCTATTAAATCTTAGAATAGATGCCTCCGAAATGGTTGGTGTTTCATTGTGTTTCTTTACATAAGTTATTTTTTAGGCCGGATAATTCACTGTTATTACGCAACTTGGAAATCAACCACTTAGAAGTTTTATGAAATGACACACAATGACACCAACCATCTAATGCTCACAGGAAAGGACTATAATTAAGCTCTTGGGCTTGAAAAAGCTGATAGGTGATGCTAGGTAGACGAAATGCAAATGAAGGGTGCAGTTTGTATACAGTGTGCCTGCTTCCTCCAGACAGCTGTCTGGAAGTTGACAGTGTAGTTCAGCTGTCCAGAGCTACACATTCACAGGTTGTTACTCTGCTGATAAGAATGAGGCAGAGTATGTGATGGTCACCATGGCAAATAAAATCAAAACAGTTTCCCACTGGTGGCTGCATGTGGAATGGTGTGTGGTTTCAGACATTGGCAGCATAGGCCTCACATTACCTCCCATTCACAACCGCTAGTTTCACAACTGAATCACTCTTTTGAGTTTCATTTTACTATAATCAACACTGCAACACTGCACCTCACAGTTACATGCAGGCAGCAAAATATAGATTCCCTTTCAGCACCATGTGATCTACCCTTCTAGTTTCTTCATATGGTGTTTGGCCAGAGCAGGGGAGACACTCACTGACAGACCAAGAGAGATGAGAAAGAAAGACAGATGCACAGAGGAAAGAGAAAATGGATCCAGGGAGTAGTAATATGAGCCCATGTTCATGGTAGCTTGCAAAAGGTTAGCCATAATGCACTTCTCTTTATATAGTTGGGTGGGAGAGATTGTAGGTTCAATGCTATTTTCAGGCATTGGGACCGAAATATCCCTCAGCAGAGAAGTGAAGGGAACGGGGCTTCTTGCAATTGGTTGCGTCATTTCTAATGAGTCACCCTGCGGTGGTCAGTCTCTTTCATTTCCTCCACCTGGCGGTCGCTAAGTGCCCTGCCAAACAAACACTAATATGAATAGCTTTTCGCAGTTTACCAGCTCCATTGTAAGCTGAAGCCAGTTGAGTAAACAGTTGAGTAATTATATTTCTTCTATAATGTCAACCTATATTAGACATAATAGTCGTAAAATGTGGTTTAAAAACATTGCACAGAGGACTTAAGAGTTTTTGATTAACTCTTTGGAAACAATGCTGCACGACCGGATAATACCTGACGTGCCTTTCATTTGCATCCTTGTCAATACCGAAGGCCTGTCTATCCATTCTGCCACTAATCGCTAAGTCACAGCCCACTTCTTAAAGTGAATGCTATGACATGCCAAGGGGAGTGTGTGGGTGGTGTCAGTAAGCCCTGGCCTGTTTATGACTATGTATGTGTGTTTATTGGAGGAGGCGTGTGCATGAGTGTGGATGGGCGTTTCTCTACAGTCCACAGAGCAACAGGACATGTGCTCAGGCACACTGCATAGGTGTACTGTTCCATTCATTTGGTTCGCTCGCTCGTATACTTTCTAGCATTTACAAGAGGATTCAAAATGTTTTCCCTTTTAATTTTCTCGTTGTGATTTTTTTGGACTGTGTTTTTGAGGTCTTTTGGTACTTTTTTCCATGCCATCTTTTCCTCAGAATTAGACAGAGAAGGTAGGAGGAGCTGAACGGAGTGCTGCACTCTCTTTCTCTCCCTCTTTCCCTTACTCACATACACACACTCCTCTCTCTCGCTCTCGCTCTCCCTTTCTTCCATTCTGTCATTGCCTTCTCGGCAGAACAGACTGTTCACATCCCAGCCAGCTCGGTTGTGGAAAGAGTACTTTCTTAACTGTTGAAAACCAAAACTTCTGGAAAACTTTGGAATGCCTTTTACGACATATTGTTTTTGTATTTTTAAAAAGGAAAAAGCAAACAGAAGACGCTAAAGAAAGACACTACAACTAAAGGAATACTTGTTGTCTAATTGAATAGCCCGTGGCAGCTGGTTTTGCCACTGGATCGTTTCACGTACCAACGAGTGAGGCCATTCAGTAAACTTTCACTTTTGAAGAACTTTTCAGCTCCTTGCTGTTCCTCATCCAGAAAGAGAAAGTAGAACATACAGCACAATGGTAGCGGGAATGGTGATGCCCCTCAGGGATCTGAGGGCCATCTATGAGCTCCTGTTTCGAGATGGTGTGATGGTGGCCAAGAAGGACAAAAGGCCACAGACAAAACATCCTGAGATACCAGGCATCAGCAACTTACAGGTGATGCGGGCCATGCTCTCCCTCAAGTCCAGAGGCTATGTGAAGGAAACATATTCCTGGAGGCATTTCTACTGGTACCTCTCAAATGAGGGCATTGTTTACCTACGTGACTATCTGCGCCTACCTGCAGAGATCGTCCCTGCCTCCCTACAGAGAGTAAAAAGACCAGCAGCAATGCTTCCCATCTCCCGTCGTGGTGCACAGGTCCAGACCGTTGAAGGCCCTACGTCCTATGTGCCGAAGCCTGGAGGTAGGCCTGGGTCAGAAAGCCGTGAGGGGCTAGCTGAGCGCCAGGGCTACCGCCATAAGATGGCAGAGGGAGAAGAGGAAGGGTACAGCGATAGAACCCCTAGGTTCAGAGGTCGCCCAGCTGCTGCTGAGCCAGCCAGACCAAGAGCATCATGGGAAACAAAGGACCAGCCTCAACAGCTCTATATGAAAGGCAGGGGGTTCAGCAATAGAGATGCCAATGCTGGTGAAGGCCAGGCTAAAATAACCTACATGTCTTCTCAGCAGACTGATGCTGTAAGCGGCAACAAGCCCCTCTTCACCTCACAACAGAGTCCAGTCTCTGAGGTCTTTGTTGGAAAGGCCCATGTGGTGCAGGCTAAGAAGGCTAAAGATCAAACACACTCCTCAACACAGGTAACTGTGTGTGAGAGTGTATCCTCAAAGGCTTCTCTTCAGTTTTCTGCCAACGAAACAAAGAAAGACAAGGCTAAAGAAGAACTTACACAGCATAGTGAAATTAAATACAGCTCCACTCCTCTCACAAAAAAAGTGAAAGAAGAGAAGAGTAGTGTGGAAAATGCCTCTCCTCTAACAATTAAAGTTGCAGAGGTGAAGGCCCCTGTTGAAACTGTAGTTGTTAAAGAGAAGCCTCAGAAGGTAACTAATAGGCCTGAACATCAGGAGATCCCTAAACTTTCTGAAGATCACAACACCATCTATTCTATCTCCACTCAACCCCCCAGAGAGATTAAGCAAGAACAACGAGAAGTAAAGGTGGTTCAGGAACCAATTGGACCTGCACAAAGGACCACGACAGCTGAATGTTCTAGCACTAGAACCGCTAAAGTAACTACAACTCAGGGCAAGCTCAATCCTGTAGCTGAAAAGACCCCAAACAAGCCACTTCTAAAAGCAGATCCCTTTAAGGAGGAAAAGCGATCAACAATTGTAGTAGATCAGAAGCTTGATGAATCTCCAGCAGAGAGTCTCTCTGTAAAAGCTTTGCAGCAGAAGGTTGTTAAAGAGATTACTTTGGAACCCCCCACATCAGAAGTTGAAACTGTCTGGAAAACAGTGATCTCATCACAAACAAGCACTGCTATGGAGACAAAGAGTAAAGGGGATATTATAGAGAAAAGTGTGGAAGAAGCTGAAAAACCATTGATGTTTTCTGAAGTTTCTGCTCCCTTGGACCAAAAAGCTGGATTGCTGAAAAAGGAATGCTCTCCTGATCAGAATAATGCTAGCATTGTCTTAGCTGAGATTCTCGCTGGAGAAGACATAGAGAATGAAACAAGCTCCAAATTAAAAAAGAAAAAAAAGAAATCCTCACGTGAGAAAGCTACGACAACAAAGGCTGCAGGATTACCTTGCGTCAAGATGACTGCAGATAAGGCTCCTGTCAACCAGACTTCATTGGATGTTACACAAGATACATCTGAAACACCAACACTGCCACCCAGAGTTCACCTTGAGGGACCGTCAAGTGCTGAAAATAAGTTAGAAGCCAAAATGTCTATTGAGGTGAATTTATCTCCTGAACCAATTGTGGACCAGACTGCCTCTAAATCATTTGTTGCTCTCCCTGCAGTGCCCCCAGTGGAGATTCAAGGCACTGCAGAAATGAAAGACAAGGTTGAGGGAACAAGTTTTAGCAAAGTTCCACAGGGACCACTTTACTCAAAAGATGGGATTACCAACACCAACCTGACTGTAAAAACCCACCAGGAAACTTCAACATCCGAAACAGAGATAGTGACTGTCACTAGAAAGGAAACTGTAACTGCGTACAAGACGGTAACTGTTGAAGAGACTCTAGAAAGCACTAAACCTGTTGAGAAAGCCACTCTAGTACTTTCAGGATCAAAGGAAATGATTGAGGATTGTGAGGTGAAAGCCCCTGCTGCATTAAGCATTTTGGTTGAGGAATCTTCGAAAGGCAAAAAGAGAGGGAAAGCAAAAAAGCAAGCTCAGGCCCGCATTCAAGCAACCATAAACACAGAGCCTGTCTCCCCTCCTGCAGAAGAGCCACTTTCCTCCACTGATGTACTTTCTCTGCCCCAGGCCATTGCTCCCACTACCGTGGTCACAGGGCAAACCGATGGCCATCCAACGATTACTCCTGAAAGAATGTGCAGTGAAGAAATCAGACAGGCAACAGCTGTGTTCACTGAGGCCCCGGCAGACAAAGGGGAGGAGGAGCTAGCTCCGCTCTCTGTGAAAAATATCAAGCGGGAGGTCCCGAAACCAAAAACATCCTCCTCTGTGAGGGAAGCACCCGCAGCCAGAGATTTAGCGTCAGCAGAACCAGCAGTAGCTGCAGAGCCGACTGGAGCAAAGGCACAGGCCAACCCGTCTCTCAAGCAAGGGGAGATTACAGGATCTGCAGAACTACATTCTGCTGCTCAGGCAGGAAAGCAGAGGGCAGAAAAGAAAGCGCTCTCAGTCCCCCAGGCCCCTGTGCCACAAGACCAACGAAAGGAATTGAAGGAGGACACACCCTCTGTCACTGCCACACCTGATTCCTCCCAGGCACACCTCGTGGACAGCTGTCATTCTCTTGGTCCAGAAGCAGACGAGGCCAACATGAGGAGGAAGATTGTAGTCGTGGAAGAGATCATTGAGGTGAAGCATATAGCTGGCCATCAAGATGGGGCCCAACCACCTTCAGCAGCTGTCAAACCTGAGGGGGAGGTGGAGGAGGAAGAGGAACTGGACCTGGACGTCCTGGAAGAACTTGCCATTGAACGAGCGCTTGTGAACGCCGCTCCGCCTGTGTGCCCATATGGCGCCTCACCTGAGGAAGACTGGGACCATACTCTGGAGGATCCTGAGGAGAAAACCTGGCCTAACTTCATAGAAGGTTTGATTGTTTAATTCATTTTGCCAGTTGTACTTCTTGCTGCCACTGTCCTTTAGCGTTTCCTTGTGATGTCATTGTTGGTGCTTGGTTTTCCTTACTTCCATGGAGGGTCGGAGGTTTAAAGGGGGGCTATTTATTTCCGACTTACAAATCTTCCAGATCCTACGATATGTGTTTTGCACTCTGTATTTGTGTGTTGTAAGTATCTTTGACCTCTCTTGAAAGTGCTCAAATGCTACATTGTTTTTATTTAGTTAGTCAGTCCATACTTTGCAAACTCTCTTCTGTTTTTCTGAGACCCTGAAAAGCCATGTATTACACATTGGCGTACAGCCCTCTGGTATTGATCTTCATTAGTAGAATATGTTAGCTATTCATCATACTTTGAGCTATGCATCAAGACATTTTTATAGCCATTTCTTAGTGTTGATAGGTTCAGTCTTCAGGGTAGTACACTGAGCTATGCAGGGAGGGGTGGGTCACAACAGCAATCTCAGGGGCTATCTCGCTAGGCTTGCCAGCTGAGATGATCCAGACTTGTGATGACTTCAACAAGGTGGGGCTGTTAGCTAAGCTGTAGCCCTGCCCGGCCCCTATGGAGATGGATGTGCGTGATACATTTTTAGGCGTAAAATTTGAGAGAAAAGGGTGTGAAACTTTTTTCTCTTCCAGAGTAACACAGTGTTCCTTGCACTTTCAATTATGAATTGTTCTTAGTTTCTCTTCATTCTTATGGGAAGATATAAATGTAAAGAGTGGAAGTTCCCTTACACTTGTTCTGAATCTTTTTCAGTTAGAATATAGGAGGTATGCAAACAAGACATTATCATTACCTGCCTACCAGACAGTTGCCAAAGTCAGTTGCCAACGTCAGTTGCCTGATGTTGGCAATGGCAACAACTACAATTTCCAGAATGTGTAACACATTACCAAAACAAGTCAGTGGTGGCCTTTCAGAGGTAGACACACACAAATGTTTTTGTCATATTTAACTGTAATGTCTTCATCTGACTGACCAGGGGTTAGGTCTGGCATTCCACAACATTTAACAAACTGAATAAAGCATTGTGACTGACATCTCGCTTGGAACTACAGAGAAGATAATGAAATGCACAAGGGCGTTGCCTGTTGTGGGTGTGAGCGAGTGAGTGAGAGGGAGCAAAAGAAAGTCAGGAAGTTGGAAGACTTTGCTCACAGTTGCATGGGTGTGTTTATTTGGTTCCACACATGATGGCTCGGTCTGGATCAAATTAGTGGCCCTGTTCTCATATTCAACTGTTAGTCATAATATAAGCAGTTCCTTTGGCGTTGAGATGAAATGCATATTTAAAAAATTATGTATCAAACCCAAACCAATAATGCATTCATTGTGAGAAGCGTTGCCTTCAGTAAACATAGTAAAAGACGCATGTTAATACCCTCTATAAAAATGATATATTAGCCAATGCAAATGACTGCTAACATTGAATTTGTCTCTTGCTAAGCTGGTTTTATTAAACTATTGGCTGTTCGCTCTGTGATATATGAGGCTGACTGATCTGACAGTGGCCTGCTGCAGTGTTGTCCTAGCCAGTGTCCACTGTATTGGCTAACTCACTGCTGACATCTACTGACCGTTAAGAGTTAGTAGAGGTCTAACACTGCTATATTTCTACAACAAATACATACAAACATGCATGCATTTTCTACTGTGAATAGCATTGCAAAAAAGTTTTGTTGAGATCCCATGTTTCATGCAGAGAATATTGCATAATTCTGGTCACACCCTTAAACAGTGTTTAATGGCGTCAATTTTCCCTTTCCAACTTCTCTTTATATATATCTTTCACTGTCTCACTCTTTCTGTCTCCCTCTCTTTGTCATTATTGTCTCACTATTTATCTCTGTCTGTCCCTCTCTCTCTCTCTCTCTCTCTCTCTCTCTCTCTCTCTCTCTCTCTCTCTCTCTCTCTCTCTCTCTCGTCATCTCTGTCTCTTCTCTCTCTCTCTCTCTCTCTCTCTCTCTCTCTCTCTCTCTCTCTCTCTCTCTCTCTCTCAAACTTTAGGCGTAAGACAGCATGTCTGTAGTTGTAGTCATGTAGAATCTGAGACAAATTAGTCTCTGATGTGTTGGACACATGTTGGACTTGCCTTGTTGCTCTTCCACATCATACGTGTCATTGTCTGTAGACCTAAACTGAACAGCAAGGAGCTTCTTGTTGTACGTGCCTACAGTGCCATTTGAAACGTGTCTGCTGCACATGGCACCAGGGGCATAGACCACGTTTCTTATCCAGACATGACATTAAGTTTCCCTTGCATTTCCATCCAAGTATGCCCACTGCATAGTTGTGTGATTCATGAAATGAAGGGCCAGTCTAGCTGCTTGTTCCCTTTCATTAGCAGGGGCACATGATTTTGGTTGTCGTCTATGACTCATCGCCTGGACCTGGCGCCAGATGTAAAGGTCTAATTCGTATCCTGGCCTTTTCTTCAAGAAATACGACAGAAAATCAATAAAATGGCGGGCTACACCGTGTTAGCCTTCGATCTATAAACCATGTGGAGGCTTTGCCTGAATGGAAAGTTGCATAACTTTGTTAAAGCCTATCTGTTCACTGTCTCTTGTTTCATCAAAATAATGGAACCCAGCCACCCGGTCCTGTCTGCTCCTCACGGCCACTCCACCTGTGAAGTCCCATCTGCTATTTCAGTCAGCTCATCATGAGATGTGAGCCGTCAGTCGGCAGTTTATGATTGAGAAACAAGTACATGACGCAGAAGGCAGCAGTCCAGTGGTGGAGTTTACTGGGAAGGCGGAACATAATCTTCTGTCTCTTGAAAACGTTTTGGATTTATTGTTGCCAATTCTGGAAGCGGGTTTAACGGCAGACTGTAAAATTCTTATTAATGAATTAAGAAAAAATCAAATGATTTCTGGAAAACCCGAGAGCAAATGCACATGAGGAAACTTGAATTCATGAAAGATTTAATTTTACGCAAAGTTGATGTTTTTATAACGTAGTCTTCTGACAACATACAGTGAATCTGCGCAAAGAGTTCATGATGACAATATGACTTGGACATTCTGGGATCTCTCTGGGAGTATGGCTCAATGTATCACACGGTTGTTGTTACATGGAAACCGGGTTTTCACCGGGGACGTTTGACAGTTCATCAGTGTCCATATGTTATCAGGGAAGTCACAACACTGTTTCTCCCAGGGCACTTTGTCCTGGGCATTCTTATTCTTTTGTCAACACTGCAATTTACACTGCCATTTGCGTAGGTTAAAGCTTGACTATATTTAGAGTATGTTATGCCTTGCTGTCCTCCCAAAAGGCATTAGGAACTCAGCATGTGGGTGGTTATAAATCCACATGCAATACTTTCCACATATCCAGCTCTTATTGGGCCCTGAGTGCACTCACATTTTCTCATGCCAGTTGTATTGTGTATTGTTCTGTAGCACCATCATGTTATAGTTAGTCGCGGTTTCAATTTATATAGATGCTGTTTATTTACAAATCTTCTTAAACTGTCCAGTGTCTCACTTCCCACAAACGAGTATGTAATCGACTATATCAATGTTCTCTGAACAGTAATATAATACAAGTGTGCTTTGATAATATTAGCGCTCTATGATCTCTTTTATAGCGTATCATATCCTGATTCTTCAAATTGGGAATTAGGTTGATCACTTTTTTTTCCTGGCCCCTGACTTAATAACTCTAAATGAAGTATCCCTTGTCATCATCTAGCGATAGCGAGGGCATATGGCCCTAGGGGGCCAGTGTATCCAAGCAGGCCCCCAGAGTGCTTCCATCAGTTACAAACAGTGACACTGCGTGATCCTCTGGATCTGCTGTATATTTATAACCTGTCACCAGAAGTTCCAGACCTCTCCTCTTGGGCACCCACACAACCAGCCCGAACCCACTCCCCCCCCCCCCCCTGGCTTGGTGTGGCGTGCCCTAACAGCCCCCCCTCCCAATGCGCTCCCCTCCCTGGCTAACTATGAGACCACCAGAGAGCAGGGCTGACGAATCCTAGCAGCAGGCAGGGCTGTCAAGATTTAACAGAGAGGGAAATAAGGCTGTAAGAGCGAGAACAAACAGAAGTCTCTACCTTCCCCTCCATTCTCCCCACTTTCCACCACTTCCGTCCCGTCTCGTAGATGAAGATCATACCTGGTAGGTTGATACCGTAAGGAATGGTGTGTAAATTTACTGCATCTACCCAGCTGTCTGTCTGTCTGTCTGTCTGTCTGTCTGTCTGTCTGTCTGTCTGTCTGTCTGTCTGTCTGTCTGTCTGTCTGTCTGTCTGTCTGTCTGTCTGTCTGTCCTGTCTGTCTGTCTGTCCTGTCTGTCTGTCTGTCTGTCTGTCCGTCCGTCCGTCCGTCCTTCGGTCACTCAGCCTGTTCATCTGTCGTGTGTTTCTGGCAAAGCCAGCAAGTGAAATATTGTTCTCCTTCTGAAGGGGCTCTACACATACGCAGACTAACGAACAAGGCAGCTCACACCGTTATACGGCACAATACGCACGCAACTTTAACGCCGAGCTTTGGAGAAACGAGTGTCCGTAGCACCGTCTCTATTCCATTTTTAACCACGGTGGTCACCGGGTCGGGTACTTGCATTCAGGGTTAAATCCTGCTGGGGTTTCTTTTCCCAACTTCCTATTCATGTTACAGTGTGGATATGTGTTGCTTCAGAGGAAAGGCTCACCCATAGGTTTGGGAAGTGTTGTTCCTGTCACTGACATATTAAGGGGCCATGTGCAGCAGAAAACTACTCAAACCTAAGACAGAAGAGTGACTCCGTTGAGTCGGTGTTTGTGTTTGTGGGTGTGTGTGTTTTGGTCACCACCTGTTATTGTCTTTCACACATGTGTGAATACATGGTTGTTTTCTGTCACTGTGGATGTGTGTACTATGCCCTCATGAATGTTATGATGTGTTTACACGTACATACAATATGTACCATATTATTGTTGCTTTGTTCTGTGATACAACCGTGAAGCTGTATGAGTATCTGTATCCTTATGTGGGAGAGATTCAATATAGATATCTAGACAAATAGATCCAATATGGTGAAAAAAGAGAAATACAGTTACGTAGTTACTGACCATCACAATAATAATATCTTAGGAAACGACGAAGCGGATTTCCAGGAACCTTCGGCAGATGGGTCAGAAGAAACTCAAATAATCAGTCGATAGCTCACTGAGATTGTAATGGCAGGCTTTCTTGGTTGATATTGATATGTGTCCCAAACAATGAGAATGACCATACAATAAAGAAAGGCTGGGATGAGTAAGAAAATCTCCAACATCAAAATGAAAAATACATGGAATGGTATTGACAACAGCAGGCTCCCTGCCACACCCACTCCCCTTTTGCTTCAGGGTGGACCAGCTGTCCCGGCCACCAAAGCCTCGCTCTTAACTTATGTCTGGTTCGCAATGCAGTCAGCTATCCCCTCTGGAGATTGTATGCTGGTGCCCGCCCTGGTTCTGTTTGGGCACATAGCTGTCCTAGTCACAGTGTGGTATTCACGAAAACAAAAGAGAACAGGTAAGAGAGAGCAGCTTTACAGTAGGGCAGAAGGAACACCAGCGTTAGTGGAGTCCAATTTACTAAGTAATAGTATTAGTAGGAGTAGGAGGAAGTGATTAGCAGATTAGGGACATAAAAGTTTTTTACTGCCCACCTTTTTAAATTGATTGCTTGTCTTCTCATTAAACCCAGTTTGACAATAACCAACTGGTAGTGTGGTTAGTGTGCTTTATACATCCACTTCAAAATGACGATGTTGATCTTTTTTGTTCTTGTTCTTGTTCACATTTGCATCCCCATAACTTTCTGTTTGGCCACAAGTATGTGCCACCTTTAGGCTTGACATGCGTGCCGATTGTATGACGTGCCGCCACTTTCACATGGCTATAAGTTCATACGTGCCCCTCCGGCCCCCACCCCACTTTGATATTCAATCCACTGCATCAAAGGGTGACCCCAGACCATGTCACAGGTCCTGTGTGCTAATGTCACTGAATCTGTGTGCGTGTGACTGAAGTGTGCGTTGTCTCTGCAGCTGCAGATGGTTTAAACCCTCGGTACACAGAGACACGCACGGAACTGGAGCTCACAGCATTGTCTTATACTGCAGGGATATGTGAGACCCGGAGAGTGAAAACCTGGTGGAGATTAAGCCCCGTCTTCCACCCTCTCACTCATTTAACCTCCCAGCAACGCCCTTGTTGTCCTGCCATCAAAAAGGCTAAATGACGGTTGCCAATATGGCCCATCTCCCAACAGTAGACACACACACACACACAAAACGTATTCTGTTGTTGAACAGCCTCTTTGTTAAGGAACAGTAGTAGTGCACCTGTCAGGGAGGGGATTCGCCGACAAACGACACCTCCAACTTGCTTTGCATGTAAATGACCGGGTGTGGCCGTTCATTCAAATCTAGTACCTGACCTAAGGTTGTGACAACCAACAATGAAGGTCATTTTTTTATTACGATTATTTTATCTCTCTAACACTGACCTTTAAAGCATTGTTATACTAGTTGTGTAACAGAATCACACAACTTGCTTTATATTAATAATAATATATGACCCTGCCAATCCTGTCAGTATGAATAATGGTTCATATACCCCCCTCTCCCCCCTCCACCACCACCACTTCATCATTGCTCTTCAGTGAGGGTATTAACACAGGCCCAGTGGGACTTGTTTGGTCTTAGCTGTCCCCTTCCACTGCCTTCCGTACAGCATAACAGCCATGTTACTGTCACCCCCAACCGTCTCCTGTCTCTCTGTCGCTGTCTCTCTCTCTCTCTCTCTCTCTCTCTCTCTCTCTCTCTCTCTCTCTCTCTCTCTCTCTCTCTCTCTCTCTCTCTCTCTCTCTCTCTCTCTCTCTCTCTCTCTCTCTCTCTCTCTCTCTCTCTCATATATATATATATACCCTCTCTCTATCATGTATTCTCTCTCTCATATATTCCCTCTCTCTCCCTCATGTTGGGATGTTGCCTACTGTTGTTGTGTAGCCTTTTGAGACCATCCAGAAATTCAAGTTTGTGTTTTGCAATGAGTCTGCCCTTGGCTTGGTAGCAGTGGATTTACAAACATGGGTGGGGCCTTACGTTTTTCAAAAATGCTCACATTAGCAGGAGTGATGCATGATCTTGATGATCTTGATGATCTTGATCTCTCATCTCTGAGAAAAGCCTTCCGTTCTGTTGTCCTTTCTCATAATTATCGGTCCATTTCACATAACACGGTTTTAATTGCTCCGTCGATTGATACACTTTCCTTTTGCGTGGCCGTTGACGTTTTTCATTCGTCACGAGCAGGAACTCTCTTCTTTTTTTGTGGGAGGCTTGCGGTGGGCTGGAGGCCAGACTGAGAGAAACAGAATGTGTCCTTGGGAGGGCAGGATGGTTTATGGGGCCGGGAGGCATGAGCGTCCGGTCTGCCGGCCTGAGTGACTGCAGGCCTCCAGGCTGTCGTTGTGAAAGTGGGAACAGTGACACCCGTGGCTGTCCTCTGATCCCAGTGACCCCCAAGGGTCAGGGGAAAAGGTCACACAGGAGAAAGGGCGGGGGGGGAGTGAAGTGAACATTCTTCCCGCACACGCACACATTCAACATGCATAGTGCCAGCGCTGCATTCCCAATACTCGATAGACTATGACTTCCAGCAATGCATTCTATGCAACGATAGTTATTCAAACAGCAGATTTCCATGCACTCGTGTCGTCATGTATCAGCCCAGGTCATGCAACCACAACTCAGATGCTGTTCAGATCTGTGTGTGTGTGTAGGGGGGTTAGTATGTGGGTCTGTTTTGAATTTTGGATATCTCACAAAGCCTCGTCGACCACACCTCACTTTCCCTGTGGGAGTTAGCCATGCTTCTTGCCGCTTTGGCTTGGCACCAGAGCCCTACTTCCTGTTGATATGATGAAGGTCAACGATCGGAAAGCACCACACTCACAAGCACACACAAACACGCACAGACACACCCATAAATTCATTGGGCAGGGGTGGCACCAAGAAACGATCAGTTATAATACTGTAACTTATTTATATTCCAGATTTGGTGTCATATATATATATATATATATATATATATATATATATATATATATATTATATATATATATATTATATTATATAGTATATATATATATATTATATATATGTATATATATATATATGTGTGTGTGTATGTTTGTCCAGTCTTTGAGGCGCTTTAGTTTATTTATACTTTGTTCAACTCCCCCAACCATCCTACCCACCCCCTCCCCGAGGATCTCTTGGTACCACTCGGCTCATGGTATTTAAAAGCACCCACTGTGTTTACTCAGAGCGGTTGTGAAATACGTCTCTTAAAGATCATGGCATTTTAATGACACCATTGCTTGACATGTGTAACAGATTCTGACATTTTACCTTTGAAAAGCAGCTGTTCTATTTAGTGACATATGTATAGAAGCTTTGGGTGACAGTAAACAAACTTTTCTCTTTCTTTTTTTTTTCCTCCTCTAGTCATCTCTCCATTCAGCCTTTCCCACATGATAAGTTACAACTTTCGTCAGATGATAGGTAACATTTAATGATTGTAAAAAGGGACACCTTTGCAAGAGGTTGAGTTCCCACTGCCAGCTCTCATACCAGACCATCTCAGCTGCTCTGTGTTCCTCGTGGGACCAGAGCCATTATGGTCCCTATCAGGTGCGACGGCATCAGAAGCCAATCCAGGGGGCTCTGGAGCAGAGGTCATTCTGTATAAGACGAGAAGGCTGCAGATTTAGGTCCATGTCTCTTTAAAATGCAACCTGGGACCCTCTCAGCTGTGACCTCTAATAGATCTTTAACTTTCTTTAACGACTAAACCAATGACCCCAATAAAGAATAATATTTAAAATTCAGACAGTTGTTTACCTCCAACAAATAGATGGGATAGCTCATTTTAGCGGGCATTGTAGGACTACGTTGGGCAGGGCTGCTAAATAACTTTTGATCTTTTACTAAATGGGTGTGGACCTCAGGTGTCAGCTGTTACTATTTGTTTTGCATACGTGTTACACCCTTAAAGGAATGGACTTTGCACATCACACAATTGTCACACAATGGCAGCAGCCAGAGGAGCTGGGGATGTCCCAGATTCACAATTTTTTGAGACCCTGTGCATTAGATATATGGGGACACAAGGGGGTTTTCTGAATGCGCTGAGCTACGGAGAAAGAAGCAGATATTTGTTCACTAAAATGTGTTGTCTAGGTGAGTAGGAACAGGTGATAAAAACAGTAATGATCGGTATCAAAACTAACTTTATTCATTTTTAATAATTCAAATTAGTAAAATCTTAATTAAATGGGGTCTACTAACTGCCCAAAAAACATCTAACCAACAACAATCTAAGGCTAAGGTATTTTTATGTAAGCTTACGATAAAAATACACGATTTTTTGTCCTAAAATTAGCCAAGGATTAATCAATTATTCAATTCATAGGTTATCAATTTATTATTAATCTCCTTACAGTTCACCTGATTGAGGAGTAGTGTGTAAATCTGTCATCTGGATATAAACCTACACTAACAAGAGTTATGACCACTCCCAACACTTTTGAGCCAGCCCTCATAAGAACTGGGATCTTGCATTTCTTGAATGTATTGTTGAGGTATAAACTAACGTAAAGCCTGTTGCAATAGCGTCACTGGAATGTGAAATAAATATTAACCTGTTAACAATATGTTAGTAAAGTGAATGACTATCCTATCGTCGTACCCGGTCTAGTCTATTCGGGCTGTTTTTTTATTATCTTAAGTGATTTACCCAGAGGTGTCCCGCTGAGGTGTGTTATGTTGACTCATTTGTTGGCAGATAATTATATATTGGTTAATGGAAGATACTCCTTATATAAAAAACAAAATGGCCCCAGGCTATTTTGATAATTTTTTTAAAATTTTAAAAATATGTAAACATTAACATATTTATTCTTTTGAAACAAAGAATTTTGGCCTACAATTGCATAAAATAATATTTTGGCCTTTCTTTCTTTTCTCTATTTCCACTTGCTTTCTATTTACTCTATCGGCTTTCCTCATGGACCTATTAAAGAAGGTTTTCCTTTCAGTCTTTGTAACTTTCCTTTCTCTTTCTACCTTAAAAAACGAATCTATTGAAGAAATCTTAAGCTAACTTTGAAGCCATGTGGTTGTTCTAGAGTACCATCTAGTGGGCTTACAATAACGCTACAAGTCTAAGATTCCACATGGTGGGACGAGGAATAGGGTTTTTCCTGCCAGTTAAATACGTCAGAGGTGGGAGACTCCCAATAGCTCACCAACTAAAAATACACCATGAGTAAAACCAGTATTAACTACTGCTACCGAATGCACTACTGTGTGTTGTGGCTAGTTACCCCAGCAACACATTGTTATGTTCCCCTTTTTCCACATTTCCACATGTCAGCATAACCCAAGTATCTGTAGCAGATATTAAATACCACTAGGAGATGTTATATACTAAAAATAGTAGCTGATATCATCCATTAATTACAGCTCATATTAATGTTGAGCAAACCCAACAGTTAAACCAATTACTCAGAGCGTTTTCCCTAAACTAATGGTATATAGTTGGTAATAGTTTAATAGTGTAGTTCACTACTGTCACCGACAGAGGGAGGCGTACTGCACATCCAGCGCACCCATCAAGCAACTCAAGTGTCTGCAGACACAATAGTTAATTTAAAAAGGAGGGACCTTCCTCAGATAATCGTCTGGACCAGCTGAATGTAAGACTCAGCTGTCGGCTTTAATCCAGAGGCTCACACAGTTTTAAATCAGTCGCAGGGCCTCGCTGTCTGTGCTAAATGGGACCAGGCGGGCTAAAATGAGCAGCCGGTCTGGAGATCTATAAGGATAACACTGTACCATACGGTGCCACCAGACATCTCTGTGATACAAATACACACGCATGTATACAGAGGGCAGGCTAAGAGGGGCTGGTGAAATTAAATATCAAGCAAAAGGCCATTGTCTCCGTAACACACAGAGCCGTTTTAATCCTAGTTTATACCGTGAGCGAATTGAAGCTGATGGAATTGCCAGCTCTGAGAGCCGACATTCCCAGCGCCGCTTCGGGGACCTTTATTAACTCCAGGCCTTTCATGGTGCTGGGAGGCCCTGCACACTGTCCTTGTTTGCTCCCAGCGGATCCGAGGAGTGAGGGGATAAGAGAAGGTGAGGCCCGATCCGAGGGTGGGGCCATGATTCTCCTTTCTTGTTTTTTATTACACATTCCATTATTTTTCAGGTGTGGCGGCCAAGGCTGCAGATTATATGCCTTTACTTGTTCTCACCTGTAAAAGATTGACTGGAGGGGTTGGTTAGTTAACGAAGAACACAGAGAGAGAAAGGGAGAGAAAAACATTAGCAGCCCTTTTTTGGTTGAAGAGAGTGCTGTTGGGTAACCTAAACTGTTGGAACAAATCGCAGGCTTTTTCTTTGTCTCCATTTACATTTACATTTACATTTAGGGCATTTAGCAGACGCTTTTATCCAAAGCGACTTACAATAAGTACATTTGTCATAAGAAGTGCAACAATATCGCTATCGGTACAGTAAGGATGTTCATAGAACCAAGTGCAAGTACAACAATCACTAGGCTAACCAATTCCCCGTGTTACAGCAATGGCAGCTACTGCAGTTGCTACACAGTTCAGTACTATAATACAATACAATACAACACAATACAATACAGTGTACAATGGTGGCCAGAGGGGGGAGGGTGGCTATGCAGAGTCGAGGTGTCTACAATGATAGGTGCTGTCAAACCACCCATTCTCCAAGTCCCCCGAGGACTTCAGCGGCCGAGAGCTTTGAAACCACAATTGGTACATGCTTGACATTCCTCTAATGTCTTTTGTTTTCTTTTGGGACAGCTGTGCCTCGCACCGACCAGCCTGTTAGACCCTCTATATCTGCCGGGTGTTACGAATGTATTTCATTCATTAAAACATATCCTCTGCTCTGCAATTTCACTTTTAGGTTCAGACAAATTTTATCTCACAGTGTGTAGTGGAGTTTTTCTAAGAACAGCAAAACAAAGGCAAAACTGTGTTTGCCTGTAAATAAATGCTTACAGTAAAATCAATGTAAAAAGGCTGTGAAAGGCTTATTGTGTTGAAATGTGGGCGGAGCCATCATGACATCACCTCTGAGGTCTTTCTTCACCTAATGCTTTTTTAAGCCAGGTTTTCTCTTTACCTATGGTATCTCTTTTAAGGTCCCTATCCATCTCAACCCCACAAGCCTATGCAGAAGATTTTTTTGAAATGCTCTTCGTTTTCTCATAGTTCTGTTCCAATGGCCCTTTGACTGTGCTTGTCCCAAAGAGGGCCTTTATTATACTTAGTAAAAGGGTCTGTGTCCATTTGTCAAGAAAACCTGTAAGAGTCTACCAGTAACGCCATCCCCAACCATCTGAAACAATGCAAAATAGCAATATAGTGATTAATCCACTGCAAAGTATGATGATATGTCGCTCCCAGTGCTTCCAATGCTCGCTTCGTGAAAGAAAACCCTGAAAATATGTCTCAGATTGATCACTCGGTGAGGACTTGCAACAATATTCTCAGAGTACCATCTGCTCCTTTTTCACTAAGTGTGGGACTAGCATAGTTTTGATGAAGCTAGACGCTGCGGAGCACAGTAATAGCCATGTTATAGCTGTAATTATATGTTTCTCTCTGGGGAATAGAATCCCATGACCAAAAAGTGACATGGCCTCTCTCCTCTGTCCTCGGCCACGCCCCTTGTGGATCTATTGTGGTCCCCCATTGCACCCCCACCCCCTGACTTTAAGAATAGTTCCTCAAATTAAAGAGGTGTCTGTGCTCGTGTCACTGCCAAATAAATGCAAACCTGCCAGGATCAACCCTAACTCAAACCTGTCATTATGTGTTTAAGGGTTGATTCTGCTCCAACAGACGGGTGGCTGCTTCTAAGCAGCAATGGCAAAACCACAAAGCTTTTTACCAATGTGGAAATTCAATAAAAGCATATTTAATATTTCATAGATGGAGGGAGCAAAGTTTAATGAGTCAGTCTGGTCATGGATGCATTCTTAGACGAGGCATCCTTGATATCATCTTATCCCTCATCTTCACCATATCAAGTCACTTATGGTCTCAGTATTTTACTGAAAGCTGATTTGTTCCATTCTACAGTCCTCAGTAAGCTATAGCAACGTAATTGAATGCTCACATAGGGGACAAGATCAAGATGATTTATTCAGTGTTGTGTCATTATCTCCTCCGGTATAAGCCTGTTATTCTTTTCCATGTAAAGGTCTAATTAGATCCCCACGCCCTAATTCCTCAGCCTGCCCAGACATTGTGTGGGACTACAAAGGTGTGTCTCACAATCTGCCAATGTGGCTTTGAAAGATTACCACAACGAGTTCCTCATTGACACAAGCGTGGGCACGATCTCCCAGTAAGCACCTCGTGTCCGCACAGGTTGCTGGGAATACCTCCATTTTCGATGCCCCGGAACGTTATGTGAGGCAGCGTGGGCGAAACAGAACTCCTAGGCCCTTGGCTAGTGGCAGAGGCCCTGGAAGAGAAGCAAGGACCCACACTTTGGGCGATGTTTCCGCACCTATCCGATTATGAAGGAGAGACAGGGTGCTGATGGAGTTTCCACTGGAGCCGTTATAAGAGAATTGTGTACATATTGCAATTGCAAAGCCAATGACATGTAAAAGTATTTGTGGAGTATATTATATACATTCATATATGTAAGCGGTCTTGAAAGCACAGTAGTTACTTTGGTTTTGATTGATGGATTTGAATTTACAGTTTCTAGTTCAATACAGAACTATTAAACGACTCCCAATGTAGGGTAATGGTGTTGTTTTTGTTGTGTTACTGAAATGAACTTGAGCTGCAAAAGCGCAAAGTAAACAAAAAAAGGGTTCACTAGGTAGGACCGGAAGTATTGAATCTATAAATTCTTTCTCTTCATTATCTGTCCCCCCCCCCCGCCCCATTTTATTGCCACGTTAAGTTACTTCCATTTCTTAACATCTGCTGGGAACATTGGGAGTAAGGAATAATTAACCAAAGGTGTGTGTTTATTGGCACATTGGATTCCTGGTGATCTCAGTGTTTCAATCTCTTCAGCTTCATTAATACACATTTAATAGTATTCACACCCTTTACATCACCCTGTAGTATCTGCCCATATCTTTGGACATGTCGACATTAGTGGTGTATCAAACGCATCAGGGTTAAGTTCCACACAGCTCAGGCACACACAGCACTTTCAGTCTGTGTGGACATGAACCCTGTTGCGTTGTGCATTAGGATGATCGCATGCATGCTGAGTCATCATAAGGGTTACAGGGCCCATACACAAGTGCAATGACGGTCTTTGCGCAACCAGTGCGAGCCATGCAGTGAGGGCGCGAGGCAGTCGGGTCTGTGACACGGTGTGCATAGGGGCCAGGGAAAGGGCACAGGAAGGGGGTGTGTCCCCAGCCCTACCCAAAATGTCCTCCCTCTGCGCGGCCACGTAACACCACACACCCACAACGCACGCGACAGGCCCAGACTCCGTAGCCCGCAGGCACCATTTACTTTGAATGAAACACAAAGAGGGGGGGGGAAGAAGGAAGGAAAGTAGGAGAGGCTGAGCCGATCTCAAGGAGAGTAAGGGTGAGAGAGAGGAACGCGAGAGATCATAGGGATGGAGCGCGCGAGCGGTAGAGAGATCAGGAAAGGGGGAGGAGATGGGTGGTGGGGGAGGGCGTGCGATGGGGGAGGAGGGGGGGGGGACGAGGAAGGAGAGATCATAGGGATTGTGAGGCGCTGACAGACAGAAGCCAGCGTAGAGACGATACCACTGGGATCTCGATAGAAGGGGACCAAAACACAAGGGATTACAGAAGAGAGTGAGGATTGTTTGTCATTGTCAAGACGCATCCCTGAGACACTATGAACACTCAGCAGCAGAGGCAAAGGATGGCTTCCTCTGACAGCGGAGGCAGAGACAGAGTGCTCTCGGATGATGGGTTCTACCTGGGAAAGCTGAAAGCGACAGACGGCAGGAAAGGTGACTGAATTCTGGGAAGCTCTCTTTTTTTTGCCTTGGGCTATATTAATCTAGGCGTTGTAATACGTGTGATGGACAAGGGTGCTCAATTTCAATTGACTTCATATAAATGTATTGATTTTCAGAACCCAGGGTTCCTTGATTGGCTAAGGTTAGGGTTGAATATTCAATATTCTTTAACATAATGCTGAATATGTGCATAAAAATTCATACAGATCAGGAGATAAAAGTGCTGCTGAAGCTGAAACTAGTACAGTGCTAAGGTAAAGTCATGTCTAGTGCTGATGAGCTCTATCATTCATTTTGTGCAACATTCACATTTTTCATAGCAAAAAAGGTTTTTTTGGCATGGAAATAAGATTTGTTTTTTAAGTTGTAGGGCTGATCTCCCCGGTGTTTTTGCCAGATGCATTTTAACGAGGATCCAACCTCTTTTCTCACACACCAAAAAGTTTTTTTTGGCCCATGTTTTGACCAGAAACCCCAAGGCACTTATTATACACATGTGGGCGGACTCTTGACTCGCTCAGATTAAGTGCTTTTTAAAAGTATAAATATCCCAAATAGCTGTATGTATATGTATAGGAATTTTGTACTATAATTATTTAGCTTAAAAGTGCCACAAAATATGGAAATACTTTGTATTCTCGTCCCTATATGAATAGCAACAGGATCCCAAATGATAACTGTGTGGATATAAAGGAATATATCTAGCTAAAGATATAGGCCTTTATGTTTTTTTTAAGTTTAATTTGTTTGCGCTCACATCATGGTGCCTCTAGGCTCCAATAGTGGCCCAGTGTGATGTGCCATCTCCTTATCCCGTGTCTTGTTGATCTTTGCTGGTCTTAAGCCACACACGTCGGTTGCTTTGTTGTTGGCACAAACCCTGCACACCTTTCCCAAAACCTGTTTGTGCTTTTCTGACATTGGACACCCCCCTCCCAGACAGTGGCTTCAATACTCAGGGGCTGGTAGTCCGCACAGTGCCTTGTCCTGACGGTGCAGTAGTAGAGGTAGTCTGGGTGTTGGGTAACACATTGTAAGAGGCACGCAGTTACCTGCAGGTCAAGGTGATATTCCATCGTGGAACGGCCATTGGGCGTTGGATGACGCATTGCGGTCGACGTCACCTACCTAATCAGGGTCCCCCGTTGGTTTCCACCGACGAATGAACACAGAGGTCAGAGGTGTGTCGTATAGCGTTGCCATGGAAACGTGACTCCATAACACAGTTGTTAAAGTCGTTAGTGAAGTTCACCTGTGGGAGCAATGCTAGTATAGACCCCTATTGCCTTACTATTTTATGTTCCCGAAAGGGTCAGAGCAACTCACACTTTTCTGTGTGTGTGTGTGTGTGTGTGTGTGGTGTGTGTGTGTGTGTGTGTGTTGGTGTGTGTGTGGTGTGTGTGTGTGTGTGTGGTGTGTGTGTGTGTGTGTGTGTGTGTGTGTGTGTGTGTGTGTGTGTGTGTGTGTGTGTGTGTGTGTGTGTGTATGCGGGTAGCATAGTAGGCGAGTCCAGGTGCAGTACTTGCTTTTGGGTGTGTTTCCTTACAGCAAGGTGGAGATCTCCCTTTTTGCTGCACAGCATTTATTTTATACATCCCTCATAAGGAAAACACTGTCTGTTAGAGCCAAATGCCTTGCAACATATTCTAGATAACACTTTCTACACTCCTTTCCTAGTAAGCTTCAATACTAGGCTCTACTAAATCCTCCACATTGATCCATGAAGGCAGTGTCAGCATTAGAGATAGAGCGAGAGACACGCCCTTACACATGAAACATTTCCAGGCAGAGGAAAAAGCGCTGATGCTGGTGATGAACTGTGACTCACGGGCATGCACTGTCTCGACAAAGTCGGTGACTACACCGTTGTTACATCCTGTGTTGTGATACCAAATCAACCCAACCCTTCGTATCTAAGATATTTAAATGGTTTTATGATGATTGGACATTTGAGTCATAACCTGGTCTTCCATGGTTCCTTCTCCTAGTGGTTATATTTCTTAGACCTATAACCTGGAAATGTCAGAAAAAATTGAAGCGAGCGAACACCACTTTGCATCTTTCCACTCCCTGGTCTCACACTGGTCTTTTTTCTTTATCGTTGTCTCTTGCAGATGAACGGGATCGAGTACAGAAAAAGACCTTCACAAAATGGGTCAACAAGCATCTGATAAAGGTACGGTATTAACTATGTCTCTGTCTATCCCCTTGTCTAATTCTGTCTCTTTGACACACACACACACGCGCACACGCATACACATACACATACACATACACACACACACACAGAGTTACACTTATGTGTTTTTTCTTTTATCAATGGATATATATGGATGACTTCCTTTTAGTATCATTCCTAGATTCTGAATCAAAGGGCAATTTATTTTAAATGCATTTAATTTCAATTCCTTCCGGCCCTACACCAATTTCAAGTGCTGCCAAATGGCTGACCACAATTACCAGATGTTTCCTGACTTCTTCCCAGCAAGATTTTGAACAACAGGGTGCAAACATGTTTTCCCGAAAGATGCAACTGAATGCTTTGCGGATGTTATTATTCAACATTAGAGGATTCATTCTCTACAATTGATTTATTGCAACAAGTTTGGATTCAGTCATCTTGTATTTTAAAGGAACAGTAGACACAGGTAATAAGTAGTACGAGTCCGTAGAGAACAGAGTTCTATCATGTCTGTATTATTGTGTGTGTTGTGTTCTGTGGGTAGTTTTTCCGTCATCCAACTCCCCCCACCCATACAAACAAACACACACACACATGTCATCACACATCTGCAAGTAAACAGAAGCACACACACACACACACACACACACACACACACACACACACACACACACACACACACACACACACACACACACACACACACACACACACACACACACACACACACACACACACACACACACACACACAAACCAAAAACACATTACCCAGTAGGTCCCTAATTGTGTCGCGCTCACTCTCTATCCCATTGTATTTACTGGGAACTGGGCCCCGACCAGAAGTCCAATCTGTCGTCGGCTGCCTGACCGTGTAAACCATCAACACTACGGATCACCTCTCACTTACCTCACCGCTTCGTTCCCTATAACTTAAGCCTGAAAGCCTCCCCAATTCATCACACTTAATGCAGGGAGGTACACAGGGCGGGACCTTTTCCTAACAAATGCCAAACGACTCACTCTGGAGTTACTCATTATAAATGATAAATTTGCTACCAGCTACACAGGGCCTCCTGTCTGGAAAGCTTTTTTGTTAAAAATTCAGCCCCGCAGACATGAAAGGCTTGCACACTACGCTATTCTCCATAATAACTGGAAACCAAAGTGCCATTGGTGTGCCATCTTTATTTTCCCCAGTTGCCCCACAAGGTTTTTTTTCCAGTGAATGTGCGAGGGTGAGTCATAGCCTCATCTGGACTCACTTAGCACCATCTTAAAAAAGGGAACTTTACGTTGGTCCGGCCCGGGAGCCCCTTCCAGGACCAACGGTAGCACATGTGCTCCAGAGACCCCCTGAGGGGGCGTGCACTGGGGTGTGCACTGCTCGCCTCAGTGCGCCCCGGCCCGGAGTTGACGGAAACTCTTGGCTACGCCGGAGCTTTATGAGTCACATAAGTTAGGTTCAACGGTGTCCATCCATATTAATCTGAGAAACCTCCTGAAGAAATGGAAACATTTCCTTTATAAACCTTTACCATGTCACGTATCCATCCAACGATAACTCTTGCTTATGGCCATTTGAATTATAGTTTCAATTCTGTTTAGGGGAAATGTTTCTTAGTAAAAAAAGTATGACCAGAAGGGCTGTGTATAAGCCTTCTTACTTCCCGCCCTGAAGGTAAACCTGAAGGTTTTAAATGAGGCTTGAAGCTCAGATTCTAGCTACTCAAGGTTAACGGTCCACTGGGTCTTTGCTCCGCTTCATAAATCACTAGGGGGGGTTAAAAGTTTGCCAGGCTTTAAAATGGGGGCTTTTTCACAGAGGAGTCATTCAGCTTCAAGTAAATCACACCAATTCATGGTTATTAGTAGAAAATGATGGATGGATCAATAAAGTGCCCACATTCCAGTGTATTAAGAAATATGCCAAACAATTTGGAAAGACAACATTTGTTGAATAACATGACGTTTATGGTTTTAACAGATAATAACATTGTTTGTGACAAATGATGAGTGCATTTGTTTTTGAACCTCAGAAAGGAAGCGATTGAATAGTCGGGTTTGGTCACGAGTGAGCGGTTCGTTTCACCCTGTCAGTCATCTGTGGGCTATTACTCTGATCACATACACAGAGTCTGCTGCAGTCCCTTCAGCATGTTCTAATTTAGCCTATGATGATGGATAGAACATCATTGGCTTCAATATATGAAAAATAGCTCACACAGTGCACACAAACTTGATAATATTATCAAATACATTCATCTTCACAGTGACATCTGCAAGTGATTTGCATTGCATGGTCTCCATAGATTTCTATTCTATCTATTCCAATCAAACACACCTTTTTAAATATGTAAACAGTGGTCCCTAGTGGTCCTGTGCAGCTAGTTACCTTCCCCTTTCCAGGTCTGCTTCATGTATGAATGCTCTGCAGACAGGAGGGTGGAGTCCTCATGCTTAGAAGAAGATAAGTGGATTTCTATCCATGCCAACATAAATCGTGTAACTGTTGTGACTTGCAGCAGAGAATTTCCCTTCATAGTCCTTTACTTTCCTATCCACAGGGACACACCTGGAAAAGTGTCAGTGACTCCAGGTCTTCATTTCACGAACAAAAACGACATCATATAACAACATAAAACAACATATTTATATGATATAAATATATATAACTTGGTATTTTCTATCATTTCGTCAACTTAATTACTAATCACTGTGGCTATACTCCGAACCTCTGCCACATGGCTCCATTCTATCACGTCTCTAACCTCTCCCCCCCATCTGTTCTTCTGTGTTCTTCATCGCTCGCCAGCATTGGAGTGTGGAGGTAGGTTGTTCTTGCACTAGGCCAGCTCTATGACAGATCTCGTACGGTTACACAGTATCACAACACGGTGATCGCTCGAACACGCACATCGCACGCGTCTGAACCGGCAGAGGAGCCGTTCCACTGTTTCACCTCGCATGCACAAAAAATAAACCATCAAATCCAGTTCTCTCTGGATGATAGGATGATCACACCCCCACCCCCACTAAGGCTTGGTCTGGTCCCTCAGTGTCCTTGTTTTCACACTGGAAACCTCCACACATCACTTATTTTATTTTTCTTTCTTTCTTTGTGTTCTCAATTTTTTTATCAGAGGGCTATACTTCAACATGTCAGAGAAGGCAGCTGCTGACTTGTGTTTGGCACGTCTCAGCTGCGGTCCAAAAGCCTGCATGCGTAGCTGCTTGGGGCGATGCATTCCTGCCCTGTGTAGATGGGTACTGGGTGTGTTTCACTCCGAGGTGAACTCTGAAGGGCATAGACGCCGATACAGAAAGTCATATTATTTCTAGTGATGCACCAAATGGCTGGCTAATAGAAATAGCCTGTGTTGCTGTGTGGTATTTGACAGCATATACCTAAAAGTCTCATTTATCTGTCTCATCTATATTACTCTGCTATTCTGGTTATTGATTATCAATTTAAACTGCAAATAGCATGCTGTTATAATAACAATGAATTGGATTTGTAATGAATTTAAATTGATCAAAAGGCTATTTTTGAAGTAAATGGCATCTCTTTATTATTCTTCAGTATTTGACCAAGTATCTTCTCCTCCGATTCAACTTCAGCATCTTAATTATTTCCACGATGGTGCATCGCTAGATAAATCATAAAATATAAATAGATCCTATTGATGCTATCATGTGACGCCTGTTTTTGTGTTTGTTGTTCTGTGATAATAACGGTCTTCATCTTCATGTCTCTGTGCCATTCTTCCAGTCGCAGCGCCACGTGTCTGACCTCTATGAGGATCTCCGAGATGGACATAACCTGATCTCCCTCCTGGAGGTCCTCTCTGGGGAACACCTGGTGAGTCACCCCAAGCTCCCTGTTGCTCAAGCCTCAGTATGGCTAATGGCGTCGAGCACAACTTGTGCTAACAGCATGATTTGTGCTACCAGCACCCTGCCTCCAGAGCCCAACCCTTGTTGTCATTCTGAGTCATCTGTCACAGGCCAATTATTAATCAGCATTCGAAAAGGAGCCAATTAAGTACCCAACCTCAGTCAAACACAGGCTCTTACTTCCTTTGATCATACTGCCAATATCTCCCTTCATGCCATGGTGCCATTTTGGAGGAAAACCTGCAGAAATGTACCTGCAATCTGCTTGAATGTCTGGTTTAACACATAATCCCTTTTAATGTTGGATCTATTGAAGGCAACACTGCTACTTATGCAGTGGAGTCCATAATAACTGTGGTTGGTTTACCTACAGAAAGGGGTGGGGAGGAGCCAGTAGGCGAATAAACCCAGATGCACCAATCCTTGTTAACTTCAGTCCAACTTGATCCGCTTTGAATAAGGATTCATAAGTAGTGTGTCTTTATTCAGAGTGGAACAGCTGGCTGGGTGATTTAGATGTTTATGGAAGGCTGCATGTCTCTATGCTGCTCCACCTACTCATTCTCTACTCACTTTGAGGACCCTAACAGATGAACCCCAATCTCGCTCTCTCTTTCCCTCTATCTCGTTCTTGCTTGTTTCTGCTCGGACCGTCTGACCCTTCTGACCTGTCTGGTTCTCCCTCTCTCCTCATGAACCTCTCCACTCTTTCTCACTTCCGGATTGCTAATGTTCGCTTTTGAAGAGTTTGATCCACCACCTCTCTCCCTCTCTCTTCTGCCTCCTCCTCTCCTCCTGACCCTCTCCACTCTTCCTCCCTTCCTCCCTTACTGTTTGGCCGTCGTCTTCTTTGTGTGCTGAAACTTTCCGTCTGGCCTTTTCGTCCTCTGCCTCCGTTCCTAATCACTCTCTCGTTGGGGCTAGCCAAGGGAGAGAGATGTGGGCAGGAGCTTGCGGTTGGTGAGTGAGCATATTGTTCTCTTAGTCCCCTTCTCGTCCTTCCCCTTCTCCTCCATGGTCTCCTTCTGCTCCAACTGCATTGTGCTACTTGTGGCTGTGCATGATGTTCTCTGGCAGTGGTCTCAATGAATCACTCTTTCACCTCATGGAAAGAGTGCACACACTGTCTATACATATATGTGGACAGGGCGTAGACAATGTTACAATACGTAGATATTATGTTCCCTTTCAATTATTTATTATCTTTCCTTTGATTGATGTATTGCATTTCATCCCATTTGTTTGCGTAATATAATTTTACAGTATGATTATATTTATTGTTGAGTTCAACAGCACTTCCCATATGTACTGCCCTTCTGTTGCCTTTTCTAGTTTTCCTAATTTTTTTCTTTTATCTTTATCTAAAAGATAAAATGTATCTTTATTTAGTTCTCCCTGTTACTCCAATCCAGCAAGGAAGTTCTGAGAAGGCACCACAGGATTTGTGTGTCTGAGGTGTTGCTATTTGTGAATGCATATCTAATCTCTTTATTACCACTCGACAGCCCAGGGAGAAAGGGCGCATGCGTTTCCACAAACTGCAGAATGTACAGATAGCGCTGGATTTCCTGAGACTCCGCCAGGTACGAGATTCTACCCACTTCATAACAAAAACCACAACAACAAGCTGAAAGGCTCTGGCAACATGTGTCTTCAGCGAGAACATTCTGACGTCGCCGTGTGTTTGTTTTGTTCCTCCGTCTCCGTAGGTCAAGCTGGTGAACATCAGGAACGATGACATTGCAGACGGGAACCCCAAGCTGACGCTTGGCCTGATCTGGACCATCATCCTCCACTTCCAGGTCTCCTGCTCTGTCAGTGTTATGTTCCATCACTGTGGTAGCCGCCATCCTCTCTCTCTCTCTGGGATATCAATCGGGCAGCTGTCACCTCTGACCTCAGCGTTCCAGACCAATCAATGGGGACTCATGTTCCACTCCTCTCAAAAGAATTACTTGAATTCTCAATCAAATGTCAATGAAAACCTATCCTATCGGTGGTGGTTTGGTGCTATCATGATTTTTACTACTCACCCCCAGTCAAATATTAGTTTAATCTCCAAGGGTTGAGTATCAGAAATTTGCACTGACTCCCTTTTCAACAATGTGAGTCATGTCCGGGCTGATTGCCCTGGGTAGGGCTTGTCAGAAATCTAGCGTACATCACAGGCAGCTAGAACTTCACATGTAGCTATATAGCCCTGCCTAGTTGGAGCACCTTCTCTACAGGATGGGCAACACCCTCGGCAAGCCAATGATTAATCCTATGTTGAAGTTGAAATCTGGAAGCACAGTGTTACTCCTACCAGGCCCAACACAATCCTAGCCTTCCCGAAACCAAATAGTGGATGCTACAACTAGATATCAATGCAAGTAAACCCAAATCATAACCAGATGGGTCTTTATATAGGTAGGCCGGGCAATAAGTCTTAACAGCAAATTTTGAATTGCTAGATGAATTAATATTCATCTAGCAATTCAAAATTTGCTCTGTTTAAAGCTTGGCAAAGCCATTCAAAACAGCTACAGATGATCAACAAGTGAGCCCATAGAAAGAGATCAGGTGTTCCTCTTGTAAAACTGTTTGGAAGAACATCAGATATGCAGCTGTGGGTGAGTCATGGCGGCTTTCAGCTCATCACAGAGGAGAGAGAAGGTGTGATACCCGTGGTGAAGAAGGAATCTGATACATTTAATGCTGAAACACACATGCGCACAAACACAAATACACATGCGCAGACACATACACATGTGGACATGAGCACAGATGTACCACCCTCACAATAGATGTTGGATACACCCAGGCAACACCAGGGAGAGATGTTGGGTCTTAGGACCAACATACTAACAATTCACACATTTATTTGCAGAATGATCGTCAATTAGTTAGTTGCAACAAGAGGAAAAAGCTGTGCGATTGTAAAGCACACACTCACATAGGAATCCCAATACATTCACAAAGCTAATTTCATTCTTTATTTGACTCAATATTAAATTAACAGGAGGGGGAATTCTTATAATCACAGATAATCTTTTGGTTTGGTTTCAGTTTCCTTTCATGATTAACACATTTAACCTTTTAATTACCAATAACTTGCCATGGACTGTGGGTGCCCCCTACTCTGGTGTTAACCGTTGCTTTGTGTCGCTGTGGGGGTCAGATCTCAGACATCCAGGTGAACGGCCAGTCGGAGGACATGACGGCCAAGGAGAAGCTGCTGCTCTGGTCCAAGACGATGACGGAGAACTACCAGGGCATGCGCTGCGACAACTTCACCACCAGCTGGCGGGACGGCAAGCTCTTCAACGCCGTCATCCACAGGCACCAGTAAGTGGACTGGTCATGCAGTTCTGCAGGTTGGCTCTACTGCAGGGCTTTACAGAATATACAGATGACGGGTGTTTTAGCAATTGAAGGAGGGCAGAAATAGGGCCTTGGCCCGCTACCAATTCTTCAATGATCTTTTGCAAGTAAAAACGTATAACCCATGAATACCTCCTCAGTCCCTACGGCTAAATGCAAGGATGAAATATATATAATTTATAACAGTTGACAATCATATTCTCTTGATAAACCGTTTATGTTTTTTTAATATAATTTGTTTATTAGCTTTGATGTGCGGGTTTTAGGCTTTATTAAATACAAAAAATTGCCCTAAACCTAATTAGTTCCATAGAAGTTCAGCTCAGATCAGTTTACCAAGCAGTTAGTGTTCGGATGACCATTTTGTGGGAATTTCTATGCTATCTTTTACCAGAAAACGACGTAGCTCAGGCATTCGCCCAGGGAGACTTAATTGTTCAACTAGGCGTGGTTTTTCTAGACTTTCAGAGAAGGTAAAAGAAAGGTTAGCCGCAGGGACGAGTTTCTTTTAAAAGCTTGAGCATGTTACTGTACCGCTTTGAAAGGGAGAGTGAAAAAAGAAAAAAAAATGTGCTTAATGCCCGCCAATAGGGCTGGCCTGGCAGCTGCCTTATTTTCAAATAACTTACAGTGAGAGAGAGACAGTAGCGAGAGATGGGATCAGAGCACTCGGTGCTTGCGACTTGGACAGGGAAGCATCAGACGTTTTCTTTGTTATTTTTTAAGTTAAGTTGCTGAGTTAAACGAGGAAGAGGAATTCCTCCAGATGACCGACTCATGATGATGACGCAGACCTGAGAAAGACCTAATCAATTCATACCACAACACCTAGTATCCAGCGTTCAATCGTGCGGGTGTGTCCAATTCCGCTTAGCCACGGAAGTGCAGGGCTTTTGCTAGACTCGGACGGACTACTGTTGAAATTCTTCCTACATCGGATCATCATGTTTAACCCGAAGAAGAAGGAGAAGTATAAGAAGGCGACCCGCTTCAGCCTGCCTGCTGGCGGAGGTGGCAGGTGGAGGAGGCACAGTGACCTGGGATACAGCGTGGTGATGGTGTGCGAGGACATTCCATCAGGGGGGGCGGGGGTCTCCGGCTGGAGCTCTCAGGGGACCGGGGTCTCCACCTCATCCGGGAGGCGCTGCATCTCAGCGGGCCGAAGCCGGAGCTCCGCGAGCTGCGATGGAAGGGAGAGTCGTGTTGTCAGCAGCAGCCGCACCCCTCCCTGTGCAGACGGGCAGGTCTACTGCCACAACGTGCGCTACGGACAGGCCCCGCGCGTCAACGGAGACCAGGCTTTCACCGCTACCGGTCATCATGTTAAACAGCATCATGGGTCTGCTCGGATGTGTTATTCAACTAAGTTTAGCATATTTGTGTCCTCTGGAAATATGTTTTCATTATGCAGCCGACTCTGTTGGAGGCGGTGGTTTCAGATGTATTTGGAGTCACTTGAGTTCACTTTCTTTCTTTTTTTCTCTGTACCAAGCGTGTAAATAGAATTGATCTTATTTGTTTTACCCTTTCACTCTCCCTTTGTACACTTCCTCCTCCCAAGTGGGTGAGGGCCGCAGTCAATTGAGCAAATATGTCAGAGTTGTGTTTATGTAGCGGCTCTATGTGTCAGAAATGCTCACCAGCTGCTTTGCGTGATGCCAGTGCAAGTGAAATGCCCAGGGGTGCCAGCTAGCTTTTTTTTATGGATGAATAAGGCAGGTGTGCTCTTGCTTTGAACATTCTTCTTCCACACGGTGATGATGAACTTCGAAGGAACCCAGAGTTTACATCAGGATAACTCAATCCATCTTAAGTCATTGGTTTTGCAGTCTTCCCAATTATTTTATTTTGGAATAATACTGATCATATTTATAATACTCACCATATTTTACAGTACTACAACTCTATAGAGTGCTCTTAATATGGCGCCAACAAAAAATCTATTATGGAAACCCTTTTGCCACTGGTAAAAAGTTGACCACAGGGTCCACACTTCTACATGCTTGTCCAGCTGCTAACGTTGACGCAGACGGTTTCAGCCTACATAATGTTAAATTAACCTTAGAGATGGGGAGGACATTACCACTCATGAGTATATGGGCTGTTTTAGGAAATGTGGAACACTCATGATCCGTGCTTGTGTTTCCCAAAGGCCCAGGCTCGTGGACATGGGTAGAGTGTATCGACAGACCAACCTGGAGAACCTGGAACAGGCCTTCAACGTGGCTGAGAAAGACCTGGGGGTTACCCGCCTTCTGGACCCAGAGGGTAAGAGACCCAAGTCACCTCTGCCAATACTTGACTTATGCAAGCGTTATTATTGACATCAGGGTTAGCCACAAGTACAATATGTTGGCCATGATACTATGCAGGAGTAGACTTGAAGAACATACAGTATATTCTTACCAGTTTGTTTATCAAATAGTATCAGTATAGTATATTCAACAATGTTGTATCATCTTCAACCCATATATAACCATAACTAAATACAAATTTGACTTATTCAGCTAATGATTATGTTTGAGTCCATTTGAAAGATAACACAACAGAAGTGTTGAAGGAGACTTTAACAGTGTTTTGAGTCACTGTAAGCGACACCAACCTTGACTTCATGGTTCCGTCATATCCTTCCATAGATGTGGATGTTGCTCACCCTGATGAGAAGTCCATCATCACCTACGTGTCCTCGCTGTATGACGCCATGCCCCGCATCCCTGAGGCACAGGAAGGCCACGTAAGTAGCCAGTGTTCTCCGTTCCTCCTGGGGGATAGATGCTGAGATAGATATAGCTAGATAGATCGATTTGGGTCTATGCCATTCAGATTATTAAAGTTAAATTGTTGATGTCAGGCTTGTGACCTGTATGATAAACCTCTTGTGGACACACTGTTGTCCAAGACAAGCCAGGACCGGAACTCCGACAGAGGTCACGAGCATCTCCGATCACAGGACTTCCATTGCACTTTAAGTGTAATTACTAGCTTGGTCAAATTAGGTCAAATGAATCATTCAGCCATAGTGTGGGTGTTTCGTTACCCTCCTTCCTTATCTTCTCACAGGATCATCAAACCTTGACAATGATCCTGTCTATCCATTCCCTCTATCTGTCTCTCTGACTCTGTGTCTCTGTGTGTGTGTGTGTGTGTCTCTCTCTCTCTCTCTCTCTCTCTCTCTCTCTCTCTCTCTCTCTCTCTCTCTCTCTCTCTCTCTCTCTCTCTCTCTCTCTCTCTCTCTCTCTCTCTCTCTCTTTTCAATAAGCGCTTGGTGCAGCACAACGCCAGGCCTGTCAATACCAAATTAAGTTAGCATGGTGTCGGAGGGGCCCCTGGGAAACATGGGAAACAACAGGGTGAAAATAGCCCTCCTGTCCTCCCTGTCCACCAAACTGACTTCCTTGCTGCTTGTTATTTTGTTGCCCCTGTGTCGCTGTGCTTGCTGGAGCAGCTGGAGCTACGCTGGCAGGAGTACTATGAGCTGGTGACCCTGCTGCTGCAGTGGATCCAACACCACATCACCATCTTCGGGGAGAGGAAGTTCCCCGGCAGCTATGAGGAGATCGAGGTGAGCGGCGACCACCGTTTTGGAAAGCTCCAGACGCTATTGTTCAGCAACGGGCTTTCAAAGAGTTGTTTACAGTCGCGTCTGCGGTCTCTCCGCGGAGTGCAATATTGTTAAGCGTGGGTGTGTGTGTGGGCTCATGTGTGGGTGTGGGAATTCATGCCCACTGAAATAATACAAATACAACAAACATGAGTGACACAATAGAACCAAGTGTAAATAAAAGCACACAATATAATTTTTCTGGAGAAATTAAGCTTGTGTCCATAAATGAGTAAGGGATCATGTATGAGGAGAGCTGGGTGGGGCAGCTGGGTGGGGCAGCTGGCACACGGTGCGGTGGGTGAAACTAACAGCCTGAGGGCCTGATCTATCAACTGTAAACTCTTAACACAACTCCACTGGGCCACTCCCAGCCAGAGCTCCAGATACAGCTGCGCCACACACACACCCTGTCTGCTCTTGTTAGTCCCACAGTTCACCGCTCACTCTGTGTGTGTGTGTGTGTGTGTGTGTGTGTGTGTGTGTGTGTGTGTGTGTGTGTGTGTGTGTGTGTGTGTGTGTGTGTGTGTGTGTGTGTGTCAAAAGTTTATAATGCTGTCCCATTTTGATTAATATTCCAACTTTAATACTTTGTCAATTCAGTATGTATGTTAAAAAAGAAAACCACGGTAATGCGATAGGTACCTAGTTATATAATTAGAAAAAAAGCATAAAATGAGATACAAAGAGTGGCAACTTTTTCTTGGAAAGACATAACAAAATGATTCATGTGTTGTTGAAGTGTTAAAATAAGTACCACTGTTATGTTTCCCATTCAGATCCTGTGGCGCCAGTTCTTAAAGTTCAAAGAGACAGAACTGCCTGCAAAAGAGCTAGACAAGAACCGCTCAAACCAAATCTATCAAACCTTTGAGGCAAGTCGTCCCTATCTCTAACCTTCTATATTCTATTAGTGCATGGTATTGTATCATGGTTTGTTGTAGTACACTACAAATTTATATTTCAATCATATTCTACTATGCTCTAGTCTCTACTCCATTATCAACTCTACCCTGCTTTATTTCTCTAGTCCAGGAATTATATGCCTACAGTATATGCTTACAGAGGGTACCTTCTACACCGTCTTCTATTTTATTATTATATATCTACTCTATTCTCCATTCTATTCTCTGCTCATTCCTCTGCTCTATTCTCCAATCTATTCTCTAGTCATTCCTCTGCTCTATTCTCCAATCTATTCTCTACTATCGTGATGTGTAATGGTGTCCCATCTGCCTGCAGAGCGCGGTGCGTTCGGGCCAGGTGAAGGTGCCCCCAGGTTACCACCCCATCGACGTGGAGAAGGAATGGGGACGCCTGCACTCTGCCTGCCTGGATAGAGAAAAGCTGCTCAGAATAGAGTTTGAAAGGTGAGCTCAAAGCTGCTGTCGGTAAGACATAAGCGCTGTAAAGAGAGAGCAGAAGAGAGCAAGATTTAGAAAATAAACAACACTATGTTCCCTCCCTCCATACGTTCCTCTGCCGGTAAGATGTGATGCATTCATGAGCCTTCGGTTCGAATTATACTCCAAATATTGCTCTAAAATCTAACCTGCAGCAGGTTCAACGACTATTTCCGTAAAATCACTCACAACCGGACGATAAGTAACAACGTCAGTTTGGGTATTGTTTGGCATGTTGGGCAACCTTCCTATTTTCCATTTTAAAATGTATCAAGCTGTTATGACAATTCACTTGTTCAGCATTCCTCGTACAGATAAAGCTGTCGATTGCTATCCCTCAGAGAGCAAATAGGCTTGCACCATACAGCTGAATTATATAGGTCATCCTTCATTTAGATTGAACTGTGTATTTATCGTCTGATTAGTGGAGTATTTTCAAAAGGAAAAAATGTTTGATCGGGAAACAACACTGTCCAAATCCTGTTGACTTAAAGGGGTGGAGAACACGAATGCAACAAACACATGCACACACACGCACACACACACGTGCACACACGCACGCACGCACGCACACACACACACACACACACACACACACACACACACACACACACACACACACACACACACACACACACACACACACACACACAACACAGCTGCCTATTTGTAGGATGTTGTTCAAAAGTCCTTTTGAGTGGCAGAAAATAAATAGTATTTTAGTTCTAATCCTAATAGGATCTGAAAGCACAATAAAGTAATACATCTAGTTTTTATTTGCGGGCCATGGTAAATTTCCAGCCCTATTTCAGTGATAGTTTGTCATGCCGGGTAGTGGGCTGGTCTTTCTGTCACAAGACTGTCTGCTCAACTCTCTGAGTGGACATGGCTTTGTAATGTGGCCGAGCTCAAAACGCTTGACTTTTGTCTCAATTTGGATAAAATATTCCCACCTTAAAATTTGTTGTTTTTTTTGGATCCGGTTTGATTATTTTGGACCGACGATCACTTGTCCCATGGCCTTTTTGACGGACCCTCATAGGTTACACTACCTGCTCCGTCACAGACCTCTGTCAGATCTGAGCTAGGCTTTCGTTTAGTGTTTCCTGTATCCTGTTTTTTCATAGAAATGTCTGTGTTTTTGTGTATCTGTTTGTGTATATGTGCACAAGTTCAGGTTGGTTGACTAATTGAACCAACACAAAACAAAAAACCAACATAGTGACTGACTCTGAAGTTACAGATGTTGCTCGCGCTCGTCATACTTTTGGGATGTTGAAGTGTCCTCACCAAACAAGGTCGTCATCCTTCTCCTTGTCTTTTGTTCCCCACCCCCAGACTGGAGAGGCTCCAGAGGATCGTCACCAAGGTTCAGATGGAGTCTGGCGTCTGTGAGGAGCAGCTCAACCAGCTGGACAGCCAGATGCAGACAGTGAGTCGCGCGTACAGACCCCAGGCCGAGACAGACCCCTGTCCCAGACAGGTCACCATCCTGGGAGAACAACAGGACTCTGTTCTCTCCCTCCCTCCGTCTCTATTCATCCAGGATTACTAGTCAGCAATCCCTTTGTCATCTCACATGGCTTTTTTTAATCTTCCACCATGAGCTACGGCATAAGATATTTCCTCCTATTAAAGAACGGGTTGAGTCTGGAAAGTCTTACACCTTCAGATTTTCACAGAGTAATGTCTGGTAAATGTTCCTATATTGGTATTTCATTAGCTACGGTTCCATGTTGTCGCTTTGTGACTCTCCTGGGTCCTATTATTGGAGAAACTAAATATCTGTGTTGTGGCCCGCAGGACCTCCGTCTGCTGAATTCAGGGAAACCAGCTCGCTACACAGCAGAGGTGGAGCGGGACCTGGATAAGGCCGACGGCATGATCCGCCTGCTTTTCAACGACGTGCAGTTCCTGAAGGACGGGCGCCACCTGCAGTCTGAGCAGATATATCGCAGGTCAGTGAAGAGCAAAGGTTATTCTTCATTATTTTTCACAGTTGTACTCTGAGATGTTAAATCTAGGGTAAGTAATTTATTTTAGAAGCATTTATAGTGCTATTTGTTACAATCTCTTGCTGTCTTATTACAGTCAGTCTTGCTGACTGTAATAAGATAATCCCTCATTTAATTTGCCTTGAGTAAAAGGATTCAATTGACAGCTTGTTTGTCTACCTTTTCGGTTGGGTACTTAAAAAATCTGGTTTCTCCAGATCGCCTACTCCAGCTTTAACCAACTGCCTTCAATTAATGGACTGGTTCCAAATACCTGCAGAACAAAACAATAAAGAGTTTTGATGTTTCCTGTAGGGTCTACCGCCTCCATGAGCGCCTGGTGAACCTGCGCACGGATCACAACCTGCGTCAGAAGACCACCCTGACGACCACCATGCATCAAGTAGCCCAGGTTAGCCAGTCCTCCAAGGGGCGGCCGGAGCTGGACGGGGTCACGCTGCGCTACGCCCAGGACCTCCTGGCCTGGGTGGAGGAGAATCAGCGCCGCATCAACGAGTCAGAGTGGGGCTCAGACCTGCCCACCGTGGAGTCCAACCTGGGCAGCCACCGGGGTCTCCACCAGAGCGTTGAGGACTTCCGGGCCAAGATCGAAAGGGCCAAGACTGATGAGGTACGTACCAGGGTAGAAGGCTCACTGGTTTTGCCTCATGTAATGTTCTTCGGGGGCATTTTGGAAGATTTCATGGGGCAATTTTGTAACAATTTGGGAAATATTTTTTTTCGATGTTACATGATAGACAACAATATTGTTGGAATGATATTCAACAAAATAATTTCTCGATTGCTTGCTTTGTTATTGTCCCTTTGCTATTTTCTCTGTAAGTCTAGTAAAAATGTACTCTCTTCAGGGACAGCTGTCTCCTGTTAGTAAGGGAGCATACAGGGATTACCTGGGTAAACTGGAACTTCAGTACGCCAAACTACTGGTAAATATACTCATTCATATACAATGTATGCCACGTTATATACTATTTCTATACTACAATTCATATTTGCTGTGTTTCACTCATGATTTGCTGCGTATTTCAGAACTCCTCCAAGTCGCGCCTGAGGAACCTGGAGTCTCTGAACGGCTTTGTCAGCGCCGCCACGAAAGAGCTGATGTGGCTCAATGACAAAGAGGAGGAGGAGGTTAACTTCGACTGGAGCGACAGAAACGCCAACATGACCGCCAAGAAGGACAACTACTCGGTGGGTGGGCCTGACGCAGTCTGTTCAACCGATCCCATCATTTATTGCAGTTGTCCCTTTCATTTGTTAGCTCTGAATTTGTTTGCGAAATTAATGTAATACCAACAATACAACAATAATAATAGTACAACAATAATCTTATTTGCAACCCAAATGCATATCAGGCGACCTCACATGGATCCCCAAGGCTGGAAAACACTGCATTAGGAGGAACATAAACCTCTTGACTGACACCTCAAGGAGCAGTGAATCGATAGAATTGAATGGAAGGATAAGAAGTTATAGGTGAATATAACCGCATTGTGAAGCACAGAAGGCTTTTGTCGTCTTAAGGGTCTGATGCGGGAGCTGGAGCTGAGGGAGAAGAAGATCAATGACATCCAGACCACCGGAGACAAACTGATCAGGGACGGACACCCGGGCAAGAAGACGGTGGAGGTAAAGACAACAATATCACATAGTATAGATCATCTTATGCAATGACGCAACCTTCTATTCAAAGCATATGAGTGCCTAAATAACTTTGTAAATTCATGAAAATAGGAGCATTATGAAATTATCATATGATCATCATTTTGATCCCAAACTATATGACATTAGAGTGTAGTCCCACCTCATTATGAAACAATATTCATCACAGCACTGGACCTGTGACCATCTGGCTGCAATCTTCCTTGGACTTTCCCCCCCCTCCTTGTCTTGCATCTCCAGCTTCACAGCTGCGCGCTGCGACTCAATGGAGCTGGATTCCTTCAGCTGTGGCTTGCAGCATCGAGGGCTCATCAAAAGAGACACTTCTACTACCAGGTATACCAATATACAGCGCTTCGTTCTCGATGGGGAACGCACCGCTACACGCAGCAAGTGATGAAGATGAGGCGGTGTTTCGCGTTCCTTGCGCTACCAACAGAACTGAAGGCTACGGAACATTTAACAAAGACTCGTGGTCTGTCACACCCCCGAGTTCTTCACGACGTGAGGAAGTCTCAGGAGCAGATGAGGAAAGATGCAGGAGAACATGAAGAAGAAGGGTACAGCTTGCGACCGAGCCCACGCGGTGGCCACGCGCCTGGGAAGACGCTTTCTGCAGGACGCTGGCGGTAGGCGGCTCACTGCTCCAGGGCCTGTTCATAGATAATACACTTTTCTAAGAAGTCAGCTTTACAGTCCCTTTACAAATGCAAATACATAACTAATAAACAAAGCAAATATCATGTAAAAACATACATTAACAAAGCAAATCAAGTACGCAAGTGAGGAAGGGTTCGCACATTTAAACCAAAGATGATGTTGTCGGGTGTTACATGTCATCGTTGT
>OLKM01000373.1:323545-338545 GCA_900291075.1 Melanogrammus aeglefinus | reverse complement strand
GTGCCTGTCATCGAACTGCTCTCCAACGTCCTACCTCTCCCATTCTCTTTGTTTTCCTGATAATAGCACAGCATGGCGTTATGCTTTGAAACCCGGCAAAACACTGCAAATTATAAAAGATGGTCGCTTGCGGATGCCAGGCTTAATGAGTCTGGGGATGCAAGCCAAGTGTGTGTGATTGTCGTGTGTATGTGTGTGTGTGTTTGTGTGTGTGTTTGATTGTCGTGTGTATGTATGTGTGTGTTTGTGTTTGTGTGTGTGTGATTGTCGTGTGTATGTATGTGTGTGTTTGTGTTTGTGTGTGTGTGTGTGTGTGTGTGTGTGTGTGTGTGTGTGTGTGTGTGTGTGTGTGTGTGTGTGTGTGTGTGTGTGTGTGTGTGTGTGTGTGTGTGTGTGTGTGTGTGCGTGTGTGCCTGTGTGTGCTGTGTGTGTGTGTGTGTGTGTGTGTGTGTGTGTGTGTGTGTGTGTGTGTGTGTGTGTGTGTGTCGGTGGGTGTGTGTATGTGCTGGACTGGCAGACATACAGAGGAATGGGACCAAAACTATGTCATTACAGTAATCACTCTCATTTTCTTGCCCTACCTTTTTCAGCAACATCTGGACGGAAACACCCACACTGCAGCGACGTGCACACCCTCACACTCACGCACCCACGGCTCGTTGTAATAGACAAACATTCGGGGGGTTTATGATCGAGTCATTCTCCAGTGGCTCTATCTGCATTGTTTTCTTGTCTTGGCTCCTGTATAATTATTGAACCCTTTTTCCCTGCAATTTCCCCTGTTTCCCTTTTTAGTCATTTACTGGAATCTTTCATCCAAAGCGGCTTAATGTCATTAATGAGCAGGTTGGGATGGGCATCGAACAATGGCCACAGGTTAGACGTAGGACGTTTTGGCTACGGGTCAGTCCCTTAACGATATGATTTACATTAAACTCGTGAATCCCATGATCACATGGATCCTTCCCCTGATGAATGAATGACAGAGCGACAAAGGACAATTCAACACTGACATGGTATGAAACTGTAACGTGTAAAATGTAAATAGATAAAGGTGATGCTGGGGATATGCGTGTGTTTATTAGACTTGGGTTGAAAGAGAGTGTGAAACCCTGAAAAAAGAGAGATAATGGGGAGAAAAATTGAACAGAAGTGTGACCAGAGGCTCATCTGCATTTCATTTCCACGCTCGTCAGGGGAGGGGGAAAGGAAAGAAGGAGAGAGGAGACGAGAGAAGGAGAGAGGAGAGGAGAGGAGACGAGAGGAGAGGAGGAGAGAGGAGAGGAGGGGAGGGGAGAGGAGAGGAGAGGAGAGGGAGGAGGAGAGGAGAGGAGAGGAGAGGAGAAGAGGAGACGAGAGGAGAGGAGAGGAGAGGAGAGGGGAAGAGAGGAGAGGAGAGGAGAGGAGAGGAGAGGAGAGGAGAGAGAGAGAGGAGAGGAGAGAGAGGAGAGAGAGAAGGAGAGGAGAGGAGAGGAAGGACGGGAGAGAAAAGGAGAGGAAAGTACAGGAGAGAAAAGGCACAGCAGGAGATGATGGGAGGGCAGAGGATAGGAAAGCAGTAAAGAGGGGGGGGAGGGGAGAGGAGGAAGACAGAAGAAGGGGGGGGGGAGTAGTAGTAAGATTGGGGGAGAGGAATGTGGGATCTCAGGAAAAAAAACGAGAGGTAGAGGGGGGGGAGAGGAATGTGGATCTCAGGAAAAAACGAGAGTAGAGGGGGGGGGAGGAGAGAGGAGGGGAGGAGAGGGGAGAAGGGTGTGACCCGGGTGGACGCTCTGGTCTGAAGAGCTGCAGTCCGCTCTCCAAGCGCCATGTCGCCATAGCAACCGCAAGTGGCAAAGGGAGAGTGAGGAGAGTGATTGAAGAGCACAAGAGAAGAAATGAGAGAGGAGCTCCAGGTTAAAACTAAATTAGCATGAGAAACCAGCAGACAGCAGGGTAGTGGATCGACACAGCAATGGGCTGGACACATTTTCATATCATTCGCCATGGCATCAGAAGAAAGGGGCCCGTAGTTATATAGGCACCTCGTTATAATACAATCTCAGCACTTTACTCTAAGTGGCGTAGCTGTGGGGTTAAACATCCGTAGGAGTAAGTGAATATAATATGCAGAGGTAGATAAGGTACACAAGTTCATCACCGGAGGCCAAAAGCTTAAACACCCTTGGTTGACCCGTAGACCGCTCCACCGGGAGGCTCCACTGGAGTCCAATCCATTAAGCGAGCCGCATTTAGCAACACCACCCAAACCACCGATGGGTGAAGCACCGATGTGCCATACAGAACAAACGGGTAATTGCACACCTTTTGATATGAATCCCACCATGCCGTAAAGAACCAACCAGCCAACAACAGGTTGGCTGATGTGCACCCCCTAATGGGCTTTAGACGGTGACGGCCAGCCGCTGAAGCGGTTAGATGTTCTACGCCTTTATTCTGGACTCAACTGTCTCAACTGATGGTCTGCTCTGGTCTACTGGCCATGTAGTCATTTCAATCAATTCTTTCAATTCAGTTTTCTCCATTTATTTGTTTTGGACTGGAGAGAGAAGAGAGAGCGAAGGGTAGGAAGAGATTGACATTTCACATAGGAACGGAATCAAATGGTTCAGGCACCCCGATAAAACAACCTGGTGACGATGGGGACAGCAGCTTCCTCTAAAAAACAGGTGGTTAGGGTTAGGGGTTAGGTAGTACTGTCTGCTTCAAACTGATGAATAAGTTGTGGATTTCCTAACATACACTAAACATTTATAAAAAAAGAATGCTTACTGAGTAATTTTGGTTAGTTACTCTCTGCTACTGAACAAATACCATCCCCATATGTTATACGCTTAGCGACTGAGACCCTAACCCTAACAATAACCTACAATTTGGCTCCATCCTTCCCTGTTGACATTATTCTCCAACCAGTCCTTTTAAAGCCACTGCAGAACATCCTGGAACTAACCATGATCTCTAGCTCCCAATCCTGGACCCCTGTGATCACTTTCACCACCCTCTCTCTCTCTCTCTCTCTCTCTCTCTCTCTCTCTCTCTCTCTCTCTCTCTCTCTCTCTCCTCTCTCTCTCTCTCTCTCTCTCTCTCTCTCCCTCCTCTCTCTCTCTCTCTCTCCTCTTCTCTCTCTCTCTCCTCTCTCTCTCTCTCTCTCTCTCTCTCTCTCTCTCTCTCTCTCTCTCTCTCTCTCTCTCTCTCTCTCTCTCCCTCCATCTCCCTCCCTCCCTCTAACCATACCATGGTCCCTCATCAGTATGCTTAGAAGTAGCTTCCCTCTCTCCTACACTATTCCCCTCCATGCACTCCCCCATCAAACACACACCAATAGACACACACACACACACACACACACACACACACACACACACACACACACACACACAGCACACACCACCACACACACACACACACACACACACACACACACACACACACACACACACACACACACACACACACTCCCTGAACACTAACTCACGCTTTAGTCCCCATGCTAAAATCTCCTGTGCTCTCTCTCTCTCTCTCTCTCTCTCTCTCTCTCTCTCTCTCTCTCTCTCTCTCTCTCTCTCTCTCTCTCTCTCTCTCTCTCTCTCTCTCTCTCTCTCTCTCCCCTCCTCCCCTCCTCCCCTCCCCCCCTCCCTCCCTGAGGAGGCTGAGTGACATTGGGCGTGAGGTCAGAGTGAGATGGGCAGCAGCAGCAGAGAGAGCCTGTGCTGTCAGCAGGCTCCAACGGGCTTAGCTACAGTATGTGGAGACACCCAAAGGACGCGACCGGCCCGGCCCGGGGTCTGTGGTCAGTCCAGACGAGACAGACAGATAAACCAGAGGCACACACACACACATATAGACACACATGCACGCACACACATGCACACATATGCACACACACGCACACATAGATACACGTGCACACACACACAAAAACACACATGCACACACACACACACAGACACACACCACAGACACACACAGACACACACATACACACACACACATACACACACACACACACACACACACACACCTACACGCACAAATGCATGCACACACCTACACACACATATGCACACACTGCAGCATTCAGGCACGAACACAGGCATGCGTGTGCACACCGGTTCACTCTCCTCTTCCCCCTCTCTCTCTCTCTCTTATGCAAACATACATCCATGCATAAATAACTACACACTCGCTCAGAAACACATGCAACACATACATACATGTAGAGACACACACAGATTGAAACAGCAACCTCTTTCTCTTAGAAATACATCAGTATACAACAAACAGATGCACACTCTCACATCCTCATATAAAGCAATAAAATAAACACGCACACACACCGCACACACACACTCAACGCACACACACGCACACGCACGCACACGCACGCACACGCACACACACGTACACACACGCACACACACACACACACACACACACACACACACACACACACACACACACACACACACACGCACACACACACACACGCACACACACACAATAAATATGTGGGGCTGCCCTCCCCACTTACTAGGAGCTTGTGTTTATCCACAAACAGTGAGGCGCGGAATTACAATTTCGTCAAAAGACAAATTTCTCTGGAGCGCGGCCATGGCTTATCGGCATGCCGTCCGGCCAACGGGTTAAACAATGAGGATTTCCCACGGAGGGTGTTTGGCTGAACCCCATAGTTTAAAAATAAAGACATGAGTCTCCAAAGGTCATGTACGTTCACACATTCACTATTATACCAGCACTATGGTTGAAAGCCAACATGGTGGATGCATGGCGGATGACAACGATGGCACATTCTTTCAGTGAGAAGATAATAACAATGAGCTGAACTGTAAGGTTATGAGACAGTCTCAAATCTCTCTCAATGTGAGCTTTGAGCTTTGGCAGGGAAATAGACAGCACTGAAATAGTGAACACTTCCGAATGCTAATGTTAAATGTCATGCTCTATTGGACAGTTGGATAAGGCAACAGCTCAAACTGAATATACTGATTTATTCTCATTTTAGTACTTAAATGTTAAGGGTTTCCAGAAAATCGATATTGTCGTCAGACATATTAAATATCTGAGCACGATAGCGCCCAACGATAAGATGGAGGATTTGTCCAAAAGGGTAACCATTTCAGTGCTATTGCAAGTGAGACATTCAGTGAAAACGTCCCATTTTTCCATGTTTTTACATAAACTGAATAATGTATTTAATAGGATGTCACGGCAAGGGTCACTTTGAATTTGGGAACTCGTGTTGTTTTTATAATCAGACCAGGCCACACTGCCCCCATGTGGAAGTAACCTGCATTACCCTGGTCTCAACGCAAAAGGATCTGGGCGCAATATAGTCTGGGAACAAATGACATTGTATTTTTATGGACTCGGGATTGCCCGACTGTATAAAACATTCAGCCATTACGCCAAACAGCTTCTACTACAAAGCTGTTGCAATGCCACGTGCCTCCAACACCAACACATACACACTAGAAATTCAAATTGCATGCATCTTCTGCATGTCATACAGCGTAAACAGCTCGCCGACTAACGTTGCTCAGTTTTACACTGGGCCCATTCCTTTACATGCCGTTGCAAGCCAGTCTCTTAATAACCTTAGGTTACCAGATAGGGTTGCATGGCTTAGAGTCAACTTACATGCAGAACTGTTGTCCGGGGTAACAGAGGCCGCCAGTCCATCCTAGTCTACCAAAATGACAGGCGACTTCTCTGTAGTGCTGTGTGTGTGTGTGTGTGCGTGCGCGTATATATCCATTTCTCTTTCCTTTTGTAAAGACAGAGGATAGAGGGAGTAGACAGAGAAGAGAGATGACACAATGCATGTCTCTTTGAAGGAAAAAACAGTTAATCTCAGATTATTCGTTGGTGACCGATCCATCCTCAACAGCCTCGTTTCAAAGTGAGCCGCTGTCTCCTCTTCTACCCGTGACTTCATGGCAGAGACGGCTCCCAACCTCGGCTCTAAGCCTGGAGCTCCGGCCGCCATCAGCCGCTCGGGGAGCGCCGGTATCCGCGCGGCCCAGGAACCCCTACTCAAGGTGGGCATCGCCCTGTCAGACGAGAGGGTGGACTTCCTCAGGGAGCAGGCCTTCTGCGTGCTGCGCTTGAAGACGGACAAGTGGAACCGCTTCATCGGAGCAGAAGAGAACCAGAAGATCCTGCTGGACTTCCTGGACCACATCTGGTCGGACCGCCTGCTGCTCTTCACAGGGCCCGGGGGGACGCTCCACGCCGGCGACGCACAGGTAAGGACCACACAACCACACACACACACACACACACACACACACACACACACACACACACATACAGACACACAGCACGTGCACATACACATTAACACACACCAGGCCAAGTGGTACACCCCACACACACACAGGAGTATACACATAGACAAATGCATGCAGACACACACATAGACACACACTGCAAACTCACATAAACACACACAAACACACACACACACATGCACAAGGACGCACACATGCACACATACACCCAAACCCACACAACCACGTACTCACACACACAAGCACACACATACGCACACACACACACACACACATACACACACACACACACACACACACACACACACACACACACACACACACACACACACACACACACACACACACACACACACCAAACACCAAACACCAAACACACACACATTCAAGCTGCTCCCTCTTTGTAAAATTCATGTACCATGTAATTTTCAATCATTTTTCGGGGTGTTGCATCATTAAAAGATCATAATGTTCAACTGACAAGAACCACCGTCCCCGCTGTGTGTTTTACACCCAGCACAGCAGAATGCACCACTCATCACTGCTCCCACGTGACATGGCTCCGGGTCGCCGTCTCTTGTTAGTTTATCCTCTACGAAAAAAAAGAAAAAGAAAATGCCATTCAATTTACCCTTGTTCATCGTGGTGATAAATCTCCCACTTTGGATAAAGATGTAATTTGCAATTACATTATATCACTTTATTCAAAAATCGAAATGCTTTCAAATTGCTTTTACACATGAGGAAACAAAAAGTGCGATGTGACACTCCATTCTTTTTCCCCTACGCCGCGTCCGGCTACTAATTACTAATTGTGCTGTGTTGAAATAAGTCGGTACTTATTTCCAGTGCTTTCAATGCTGTTGAAAGCCTTCCTACTGTGTGTGGCTGTGTGAAGACCTCCCCTCCATGGAAGAGCAAGCTGCTGTGTGTGCTGAAGAAGGGGGTGAAGAGGGTCAACCGCCACGCCTTCAAGAGCCAGCTCCGCCTGGGGGAGGTGACCGGATACCCCATGGAGCACCTGCCTGTTGTCATCTCCGAGGTGGGCTTGTCAGGGAAATGTGTGTGTGTGTGTGTGTGTGTGTGTGTGTGTGTGTGTGTGTGTGTGTGTGTGTGTGTGTGTGTGTGTGTGTGTGTGTGTGTGTGTGTGTGTGTGTGTGTGTGTGTGTGTGTGTGTGTGTGTGTGTGTGTGTCTGTGTGTGTGTGTGTGTCTGTGTGTATCTACGTTTGTCACACAATCTTGGTGTCTATGTATTTGTGTGACTGTGGAAGAGCCCAAAATGGCAGTCAATCCTATTATATGCTTGTGTGAGCATGTGTCCGTTTGTGTGTGTTTGGTGTGTATGGCTGTGTGTGTGTGTGTGTGTGTGTGTGTGTGTGTGTGTGTGTGTGTGTGTGTGTGTGTGTGTGTGTGTGTGTGTGTGTGTGTGTGTGTGTGTGTGTGTGTGTGTGTGTGTGTGTGTGTGTGTGTGTGTGTCTGTCTGTGTGCATGCATGCATGTATGCATATGGCCATATTTGTGTGTATTCATGCATGTGTGTGTGTGTGTGTGTGTGTGTGTGTGTGCGTTTGTTTGGTGTTGTGAACATGCATTAGCGTGCATGTGCATGTCGACAACTGTGTGTGTGTGCGTGTGTGTGCGTGCGTGTGTGTGTGTGTGTGTGTGTGTGTGTGTGTGTGTGTGTGTGTGTGTGTGTGTGTGCCCATGCGCGTGTGTGTGACCCCCTTGACGCCCCTCTAGGTGATCCTGTGCGTGCTGTCCAACGGGCTGAACCACGAGGAGTGGCCGCGGGTGGTATCGGACGACATCCACCGCCACCTGGAGGGTCTGCGGAGCCGCGTGGTGACGCTCAGGGGCCAAGCCGAGGGCCGCACCCTGCTGCCCCTCCCCCTCTGCCTGGAAAGAGCACAGCCCCAGGACATCGCCTACGGGTGAGTGTCAGGGGTTGTCCCGCAACCTTAACAAACCCAAATGCCACCGCCTAACCCCCCCCCCCCCCACCACCACCACCCCCTCTTAACCAAAGTTCAGCCAATGTGTGAGGAATTGAAACGGTTTTGTATTCATCCCAGAGGGTGCGCAGAGAGCACTCCCCTGCATGAGCAACACCCCCAAGCCCAGGAACAGAATAAAATATAGGACAGCTGTGTTCATGTGTTCTTGGAGCGGGGCTAAGCATTTTTGGCATCGTGGAACACAGCCCAGGAGAGCTATACTTACAAAAAAGTAGCAGTTAATCCCTTAAGTCAATTAGGTGCTTGGATATCCTCAATGCAGTGTTTTCTTAATATACTCAGGTTCATTTATTCTCCACACTTTTATTTGCTTCCCTTCTGAGATCTCTCTCTCTCTCTCTCTCTCTCTCTCTCTCTCTCTCTCTCTCTCTCTCTCTCTCTCTCTCTCTCTCTCTCTCTCTCTCTCTCTCTCTCTCTCTCTCTCTCTCTCTCTCTCTCTCTCTCTGCTGATGCAAGCATTTCAATTCCATAGGCCGAGCAAATCCATCATCCACTTCAGCGGGCGAGCGCAGCAGGTGGACACATTGACTAAAGTGTATTTCTTTCAGACTGGACGGCTGGCCACTGGACCGAGGCCTGCTGTACTCCATAGAGACTCTGGTGGTTCAGTGGTCGGGCCAGATCTGGACCATCCTGAAGAAGGACTCCAGCGCGGCGCTGCGGAGCGCGGACCACCCCCCCGGGCCCATGGTGGAGCTGCAGTTCTGGGCCACGCAGAGGGAAAACCTCCTGGGCATCCAGGAACAGGTAGGACATGCAGAGGCCTGGTTCTTATGGTATATGGATGTTCATCTTTATTATTGTAATAGCTTGAGGCTAAAGTAGTTCATATGGATGGAAGGAGAGTTTGTGAATGTATCAAAATAATGCTTTGTTTACTTCTTTTTATCCTAAGAGCCTTACAGTGATGAATTTTCAGCTCCATGTGCTTTAAGAAGCAGACAAGGGTTAGGCAACGTGCTCTGGGATGCATGCTTACAGGAGGACTCTAACACCATGCTATTGCTGCAACGCTAACATTTTTGAAAGCACAAAGAACCAAACACGGTTCCATTGCATTGTGAAAGATTCCTCTGACCTTCATAGCGTCTTTACACTAATACCCTCCCCCCCCCTCCGTCGTGTGTGTGGGCAGATCCAGAGCCCCAAGGTGGAGCAGATCATGGAGATCCTGAGGAGCGTCAAGAGCAGCTACTACTCGTCCTTTAATGCCGTCTGCCTGAAGGTCCACCAGGGTAGCGTGACCAAAGCCATGTCGTACCGTTCTGTTCCCCTGCCTGCTCCCCTGGGCTGCTCTCTCCCAACATTCAGATCATTTCCCCCCCCCCCCCCCCCCCAAGAAAGTTCTAGGAAAGTATGTTCCGATTATTGCTGAGAGGCAACATTGATAATGATGTCAGTCGCTCAATAATTACTTCCCAATCTCGCAGAATGCACAGGGGTAATTACCATGGCTCGTCTGCTCGCTTATTTCCCCCTTTTATTATTAAACAGAGAGTTCTGCTTCGTTATAAAAGGCGGACACAGTACCTGTTCCCATGGGGGATTTCTTTAATTTCATAATCAATACAATTATTAAAGATAGCGAACAGCATCGTGTGGCATTATTGCCTGAATTATTTAATTCCCCACACTCTGCGTTGTGTGTGTGTGTTTGTGTCACACATTTAATGAGCAGCATGTGGATGTGGATGTATGAGTGTGCAAGTGTGTGTCTGCGTCTCAATTCATTGTTTTCTTTAACTCACGTGCCATCAAATACCAGGCCCATTTGAAACATGTGTGCTATCCTTGCAATTCATACAAACGGAAATCAATATAGTTTATTAGATGTACAATGGAAAAAATACATTTTATTTTGTGCAAGCGCACATATTTACGCCAAGAAACTACTCAGCAGATTTTTTTTTTAATAAGCAGATTTAAAGCTGCGATAATCCCAAGTGTATAGCGCTACGTTGTTTGTGGTATCTCTGTGAAGGCGCCCCCCCCCCATACTGCTACAAAAGGCCTAAAGCTGCACTCACGGCATCACAGCAGCAGCCCTACTGGAGTGTAACGCCTGTAATAACAGGATGCGCCCTCTGTCTCCGCTTCCAGCCGTGCTGGAGGCGGAGGACATCGACCTGTACCTGCGGCCTCTCCGACGGCTGATCAGCAGCCTGGAGGAGAAGGCTTTCCCCCAGGTGGAGTCACTGCTGGCCCCGCTCTACCACACGCTGTGCCTGGTGTGGAGCCGCTCGCAGCACTACTGCTGCCCGCGGCGCATGGTGGCGCTGCTGCAGGAGTTCTGCAACATGCTCATCGAGAAGGTGGGGAGCGTGCGCGCCCAGCCGTCCAACTCTTCGTGGAGGAGGAAGTGGAAGTGTACCGTTAGATAGTGGAGCTGAACGCTCCTCTTCATCCCTTGATCAGAGTGTGAAAAATCTTCGCAAGTTCCCTTTTATTTTATTTTCGAAGAACAACATTCAGATCAGAATGAACCTTCACTGACATTTTTTAACGTTTGTTCCAAAATATGCGAGACGTTCATTATATTTTAACAGAAAAGTTTTCAGATTCTCAGGCAGAAAATAGCAATCTGAATTAACCTTCACTGAACATTCAAACAGTTTCCTCCAAAAATAAAAATTTCTTCCACTGTTTATAATTATAATCACCCGATTCCTGGACTCATTAGAAGGATCACTACCTTCCCTGTGTATGTGATGGTCCTGCAGGCCCTTGTCTACCTGATCCCAGAGGAGCTGTTCAAGACAGAGCTGGAGGACGGGGTGGAGAGGGTGCACACGGCCATCTCAGCCCTCAAGAGCTTCAAGCGCCTCTTCCACGCTCACCGCCAGCGGGTCTACCAGTACTACCAGCCTGGGCAGGCCGTCAAGCTGTGGGACTTCCCTGCCTCTCTGGTGTTCCAGCGCATCGACCGCGTCCTGGACCGGCTGCTCAAGATAGAGGTGGGTGCGCTCTTCTGTTGGCTTTTTCAGATTTAATTTTGTGTTATTATTATTATTTTTGAGTTACTGGTATATTGTTGATTTATTTTCAAAATATATTCCAAAATTCCTTGCTATACAGAATAGTTTTCAATTAACATTTTCAGATATTTATTTATTCATGTTTATGGAATTTGTAGACACAAAAAGCCCTTTTTCTTCGATATAGGTCTTGACATTTGAACATCTTGCATGGTGCTGTACAGCTGGACTCCCAGGGTCGTGACCTTTGACCTGTGACCCCCAGGAGCTGTTTGCGTGTGCGCTGGACTTCCTGAAGCTGGAGCGGGTCGAGCTGGGGGGCTCCAGGGGGAAGCTGCTGGGGGAGATGGTGTTCACCATGAACGAGGAGTTCCACGACCGATGGAGGGCCCTCCGAGAGAGCAAATACGACCCCCTGGACTACACCAAGGAGGTGGGCGGGACAGGACTCACTACATACGGCGCTAACGGGATAGTCCAGTGCCTTTAAGGGATTCAAACCCCAACGCTTGAAGCCTACACGTCCTCCTTCAGCAGTCTTTACTCTTGTGTTGAACCTCTACCTGCTCCTGATACGCATCTTCTTAAAATAATCACTGCAATTTTGCATTGGATCAGAATGTTTGCAAAAAAAATAATGAAATACTCGTACATATGGCGCTGTAGGGATAGTCTTGTGCTTTTGGGGTGGTTTTCAGCTGCATGGTTCTGAATTCAAACCTCAACACCTGTAGTCTACCAGTCCTCCTTCAGCAGGTGTATTTTGTCTAACCTCAAACTGTTTCTCATGAGATACATCTTCTTAAAATAAACAGTGTCATTCACTTTGGACCAAAATGTCTCCAAAAATGACTTTGTGTCATTTTCTGTCCAGGACTTCCTCAAGAACTACAGGCGCTTCATGGAGCAAAGCAAAGATTTCGACCAGAGGCTTGGAACTGTCCTCAATCTGGCCTTCCAGCACTCCAAGGGTCTGGAGTCCACTCTAAAGGTTGGCCTGCAGCACCTTCCAACTGCTTTGAATAATTATTTGGTTGTAATTCTGGATAGGGTAGCAGTGGTTAAGGTGCTCCACCTCAAGCTGAAGGGAACCGGGCTTGTTGTCCCAATGTCTCCTACACTGTTGCACCAGCTCTTCATTAATTGCATGTATCTTAATTTAATGTTAGTTTATTCCGGTAGTGTCTGCTAAATTACTGCTAAATAATACAATTAGCAAAGATCTTGCAATTTCCCATCTAGCAGATAAATGACTTACTAACTATCATGCATTAATCTCACAACTTGGTTACATTACAACAAATCATGTTATGAATATTCAACGCTGGGTGATTCATCTGTTCATTTGTATTTGGTCGTGTTCAGCTGTTGCAGATTTTTGGCACTTTGCTTGAGCGGCCACGGATCCACCAGCTGTTCTCCCCCAACTACAGCTTGCTGCTGGCCATGTTCAACCAGGAGATAGACCACTGCCAGATAATCCTGGACCAGCACAGGAAAATGGTAGGAGGCCGGGGTAATGGGGGTACAGAGGGGAAGGTCATCCATTAAGTAGCATGAAGGCACCGAAAAATTCTCTTCAAGTCAAGAATGTCTAAACGTCTTTCAGAAGCCACAACAGAGAAATATTCTGTTTCATATGAATGTATGAAATGAGCGTTTAGGTATGGTAAGATAACTTGAGATGCTTGTTTGATCCCCTTGGGTATATAATAATGCCAGACTCGGCTAGCATCTGGAGATTGTGTTATGCTAATTTCACGCACTATTTTACCACATTATAACAAGGTACGTACATTATAACAGCAGGTACTTTTTTTTATCACGTCAATGTGTCAATGTATTATTTTATAATCGTTTTTTTATTCATAAAATGTATGGAGTGTGTATCAAGTTGATCTTATATTGCATATCAGTAATAGTACTCAAGGTCATTGAGTAGGACCGCTGAATGATGAGTTATCCGCCCTGTGAGCAGTGTGCTGTGTGTTGTGTGTTTAGCAGTGTGCTGCGAGCTGTGTGTTGTGTGTTGTGTTTTTAGCAGTGAGCTGTGGGTTGTGCATTGAGCAGTGTGCTGTGAGTTGTGTGTCGAGCAGTGTGCTGTGTGTTGTGTGTCGAGCAGTGAGCTGTGTGTTGTGTGTTGAGCAGTGTGCTGTGTGTTGAGCACTGAGCCGTGCGCTGTGTGTTGTGTCTCAGCTTAAGGATGGCTGTGCAGCGCTGGGTAAGAACCTGCCCGAGGTGGCCGGGAACCTCAAGCGCTCCCAGGAGCTCCGAGGCTGCGTCCTCAGTAACAGGAGCAACCTCAACCAGCTGGCCCACCTGTACGGACCCCGCCCTAGCACATACACACACACAGACACACATAGACACGCACACGCATGCACACGTATACATACATACACACTAACACATACACACACACGCACACACATACACACACAAACACATACATACACACACACACACACACACACACACACACACACACACACACACACACACACACACACACACACACACACACACACACACACACACACACACACACACACACACACACACACACACACACACACACACACACACACACACACACACACACACACACACACACACACAGGCACCATGTGTAACCCCAGTGGGAATCTTGCCCTACCACTGTTTATGGCATGCCTTACCAATTGAACTTCAGTTCTACACAAGACCTGTCACGTCACGTTACACTTTAATCCAGAGTGACTTACAGATGAGGCCGAGCACAATCAAATCATGCAGTCAATATGGGAGATAAAACAGACACTATCACTGCACAACCAGATTGTAAAAAAAACTGCACAGAGAGATTACAAGTGAGACGGAAACAAATCAGAGCGTGACACACAGATAACAAAAAGTTATAAACAGAAAATACCATCAGACACATGCAGTCAACATTTATGTTCCTCTAACTGAACCCCTTACTTCTTATGGCCAACGTCCCCTCCGGGTGTCATAAATAACACCGTATCTCTCTCCGTGCGCCCGCCCGCCGCCGCTCCTCCCAACCACCCCCCCCCTCAGGCCCCTGGGGTCGGTGGAGGCGCAGGATGTGTTCAGGAAGTGTGAGCGCCTGCTGGAGGTCCTAGACCACCACGACGAGGAGCTGTTCTCCGAGTGGACCCAGGGGCTAGAGGAGGTCTGCCACACACACCTCCAGGAGCACCTGCTCACGCTGGACCGGGACACGGGCCTGTTCAGGGTCAACTTCAACCCCGCCGTAAGGACCGAGACTGCAGGACGCTATCGAGGCATTCACCACTTAGTAGGATGGGGTTATGAAACATGTATGAGGTACGCAGACCTAGGAGAAGCAGAGGGGCATGGTAGGTGTTGGTGTACTGCTGCAGACGTACCATACTTTATACAAAAGAAGTCAAGTAGAATTAATACTAGAATCTACTGTCACATATGGTACCAGACGTGAAAAATGTGCTCAGCATGCAGTTTGCAAATCACGCATCTTCGCTTATAAAGGATATCAAACAGTCTGTCTTTGATTTGAGCCACTCTTTTGATCATACGGGTAACTTAATAATACATCACCTTGAAGAACACATTGATTATGAGACCTAATTTCTCTCTCTCTCTCTCTCTCTCTCTCTCTCTCTCTCTCTCTCTCTCTCTCTCTCTCTCTCTCTCTCTCCTCTCTCTCTCTCTCT
>OLKM01000373.1:298545-318545 GCA_900291075.1 Melanogrammus aeglefinus | reverse complement strand
AAAAAGGTAGCTGCTTCATCTCTTTTGAAAATGAGTTTGAAATTTGTGGTTTTTCCACACGAAAAAACTGAAAATTACTTGTCCCAGATCACGAATGAATAGATTAAATGACGTGACAGTTGCCCCGTTTACATGAGAGGTTTAATTCCGAATTAAAATAATTTAATTCCGAATTAAAGTTAATTCCGAATTAAAAATATCATGTAAACACTTAATTCCGAGTGAAAATATAATTCGGAATTAAACTTAGTTCCGAATTAAGTGGGTGGTGTATTCCTATTTTAAAGCGGAATTAATGAATTCCTCGATCATGTAAACGTTTATTCTTTTTTAAATTAATTCCGGTCGTTCTGCGCATGCTCCTTGCGGTGCCCTTCTGTCGCGATGACGCACATATTCCACGCACAGCAAGATGGCGGCCCGGAGCAGACGTTGGTCCCGAGCGGAAGTTATTTATTTAATTAGTACGCTGGAAGAATTGCAAATAATGAAAAGGGTGGACGGAAGAAAACACAAAAACAACAACATTTTCAAAGCGATTGAGGAAAAATTTCAACAAGGAGGGTATACGGACAGAGACGCGACACAGATAAAGAACAAGTGGAAACTGGTTGAAAAAAAAAGCCGGTAGCCAGCTGGAGTTTGTTTTCTTCCGGTGACGTAAATACGTCGCCGTGCCCCCCTGTCCAATCAGAAACCTTCCCGACCTCCAGACGTTGAGCGGAATTAAATAAAGGCGATTTAACGTGTTTTCCATGTAAACCCCAATTCGGAATTATTATGTCCATGTGAACTCGAGGGAAAATATTTTAATTCCGAACTATTTAATTCCGAATTAATTAATTCCGCTTTAAAAACATCATGTAAACGTGGTAAGTGTCACGAATTTTCGTGAGACTGGCTTGAGCTAGTGAGTAGGACTCCCCCGGCACTACTTCACTATCCTGCCTAACTTTAACATCCTTTAAATACAAGGTACAGGACAATGGGTGGTCAGGATGTTGGAGCTCCAGCGACCCCCAAAACCTGCCTTTGTGTTCCAGATCAACCTGTTTGAGTCGCTGTATGTGCGCGTGAACAAGATGGAGGACCGGCGTGTGTTCTGCGGCTGGCTGCAGCTGGACATCAGGCCCTTCAAGCACACCCTTATGAACACCATCAAGAGGTGGAGCTGGATGTTCAAGGAGCACCTGCTCAACCACGTCAACAAGAGGTCGGAGGCATGGGTGCTCTCACACACACACACGCGGATGCACGAACACATACACACGCAAACGCACACGCACAGACACAGACACAGACACGCACACGCGCACAGGCACACACACACAGACACACATACATTACACACAAGCACTGACGCACCACATGCACACACACACACGCACACACACACACACACACACACACACACACACACATATACACACACGCACACTCACACCATCACACAGACCCGCACAAGCACACGCATACGCAAACACAAACACAAACAGACACAATCACACACAAACTGGGTACACCTGCAGGGACACACACTGGGACACACACACACACACACATGTGATGCACAAATAGCAGCTGCACACACACAAACACGCATAGACGCAAATGTACATAGAAATATATATTTACACACACCCCACCAGACACATAAATACATCAATATTATAAAGTTCAGAAATATCCAAGAAATTTGAGCTGAGTACCTTCAGCTGAAGATAAAAATGTATTTTTCCTCCAAAAAAAAGGTAATATGAAAGGAATTTAAAAAATCTTGCCCTCTTTATCTCCCACCCTCCTCCCTCCCTCTCTGGCCCTCTCTCTCCCCCCTCCCTCTCTGGCCCTCTCTCTCCCCCCTCCCTCTCTGGCCCTCTCTCTCCCCCCTCCCTCTCTGGCCCCCACTCTCCCCCCTCCCTCTCTGGCCCTCTCTCTCCCCCCTCCCTCTCTGGCCCTCTCTCTCCCCCTCCCTCTCTGGCCCTCTCGCTCCTCCCTCCCCCACTGACCCTCTCTCTCCCCCTCCCTCTCTGGCCCTCTCTCCCCCCTCCCTCATCTGGCCCTCTCTCTCCCCCTCTCCCTCTCTGGCCCTCTCTCCCCCCTCCCTCTCTGGCCCTCTCCCTCCCCCCCTCCCCCTCTGTCCCTCTCTCCCCCAGTGTGAGGGACCTGTCCTCTTTCGTCCACGACGCGGTGCAGGGTCTGGGCAGCAAGGTGTCTGACGGGGACTACGCGGGCCTGGTGGACATCATGGGGTACCTGATGTCCATCAGGGACCGGCAGGTCAGCACGGAGCAGCACTTCAAGCCCCTGATGTCCACGGCCGAGCTGCTGAAGACCTACGGACAGCAGCTCCCCGAGAGCGTGTACGCCCAGCTGGAGGTGGGGAGGAGAAGAGTGCACACAAACACGCACGCACAACCCCATTCACACAGCCTACCTCCATACAGTAACACCTAACAATGAGAGTTCATTAACTGACCATTAATAAACAACAGTTAAGGCAGTATTAAGCATTATTATATAACTTTAGCATAGGGGGTTAAGGCTAGGGTAACGGTAAGGGTTTACAATAAAGGTTAGCTAGCTAGAGTAACGGTAAAGGAAGAGGGGTTACCTAAGTCTAATCGCAAGACTCCCAAAACTTTAGTTTTTTTAATAGATGATTATTATTATATTTAATAATTGTATTATTGTATTAATTGTAATATGTATTATTTTGAATTAAATTTGCTTTTGTCATTGAAGATAATAAAATCAAAGACGGCGCTAATGAGCAACACTGTTTTTCGGCAGTAAATGGAAGCGTAGAAACAACCATTTAAATGAGGGCTTTATCTCGTGCCACGCTTTGTTTTGCCGTGTTTATACACGTTTCCTCCCTCTCACACCTCATAAGGTTGAAGCGTCCGTGGACATTACTTCCACTTTAACTTTTTTTCCTCTTCTTGTGTCTGTTGTCAGGCGTTGCCAGAGAAGTGGAAGAGCCTGAAGAAGATCGCCTTCACGGTGAAGCACGAGGTGGCGCCGCTGCAGTCCAACGAGGTGGCGGTCATCCGCAGGAAGTGCGCCCGCTTCGAGGTGAGCCCTCTAGCGTGTCCCGGTGTGCGCCGCCGCCGGCGGCACCGTCCTCTGGCTGAAGAGCGGCAGTGAGTGTATCAGCGTGACCAAGCCCCCTTTCAACCGTGGGGCCACCACTATCACATTCTCAACCGTCTCTGTTTCCCCACCACCTCCTCCCCTGCATAATGTATGACGCCGCAGCCAGCCTCCACCCCCCCCGCCACCGCCACCACCCCTTCTCCACCTCTTCAGCACCCTTGACCCTGCGTCCGGCTGCCGACTGGCGATGTTGATGAGATTATGCAATATACATTTGAAGCGCAACCCGCTGTGAATTGAAAAACGAATGTCTGGTTTTTTCCCCCTAGGTTAAGCAGCACGAGTTCAGAGAGGTGTACCGAACAGAGGCCATATTCAAAGTCAACGTGAGCGAGCCGTATAAAATGATTGATAAGGTGAGGCGCCGGATGAGTATACTGTGTGTCAGTCTGCGCTGATGCTAACGTACGTGTTTAGATATACCTATTTATCAAAGCAGTGTGAGCCCTCGCACTGCAGAAGGGAAAAAAAAAAAAGTTGGTTGAGTAAAATTTTAATGAGGTGTGTTAATAAATGATAAGGTGCTGTTGTGTGTGTGTGTGTGTGTGTGTGTGTGTGTGTGTGTGTGTGTGTGTGTGTGTGTGTGTTGTGTGTGTGTGTGTGGTGTGTGTGTGTGTGTGTGTGTGTGTGTGTAGTGGTTGAGTAAAATTTTAATGAGGTGTGTTAATAAATGATAAGGTGCTGTTGTGAGAGAGAGCGAGGGTAGGTGAGTTGAGGCATTGTCTGCCATATCAAAAATGTGTCTCTCTCTCTCTCTCTCTCTCTCTCTCTCTCTCTCTCTCTCTCTCTCTCTCTCTCTCTCTCTCTCTCTCTCTCTCTCTCTCTCTCTGTCTCTGTCTCTGTCTCTGTCTATCCCTCTCCAGACCCATCGATCAGTAGCTGCTTTAGAGGCAGAGATGCAGAAGCTGCAGGACACGGCTGACCTTTTTGAGGTCAGCTTCCCTGACTACAAGCAGCTGCGCCAGTGTCGCTCTGACCTCATTCTGGTCAAGGCAGTCTGGGACATGGTCATCTTTGTCAAGGTATAAATCCACACATACATTCAAGGTGCATTCAAACTACATGGTCTTCTTGCAAAAGCAATTCCCTATATAACCCTAACCCTTCGTAGCTACCCTAACCCTTACTCTAATGTTGTTGTTGTTTTTAATAGCTAATACATTGAATAAAACGTGGGAGTAGAAATGGGGGTTCAACTTTAATTTCCAAAGAGAGATCAAAACACAGATGGTATCCACTAGATTGTTGAGTTGTGTGTTTTGGTGCAGCTTATCCGTGTGCTTTGCCCATCCTTCAAGGGGCATCGTTACAAATGCAAAGCTTTAATCTTCCTCTCCTCAACGGCAGACCTGTATAGAGGAGTGGACCAAGACCCCGTGGAAGGAGATCAACGTAGAGCAGATGGACATGGAGCTCAGACGTTTCGCTAAGGTGCCCCCCCCCCCATCTCACAAACACATCTTCACAACAACTTAGTTAACAATGTACAGACTCCATCATCCTGTGTGTGTGTGTGTGTGTGTGTGTGTGTGTGTGTGTGTGTGTGTGTGTGTGTGTGTGTCCGTGGGACAGGAGATGAAGACGCTGGATAAGGAGGTGCGCGTGTGGAACGTGTACGTGGGCCTGGAGGCCACGGTGAAGAACATGCTGACCTCACTGAGGGCCGTCAACGAGCTGCAGAACTCGGCCGTCCGCGAGAGGCACTGGCAGCAGCTGATGAACACCACCGGGGTACGGGGGAGTGGGGGGGAACCCAACGCCGCTGCTCTGTCACCTCTGTTCTCCAAACCTCTCTCACGTTTACATTGAGGCGTTTAGCAGACCAACGCGACTTTACAAGTGAGGCTGGGAACAGTGTGTGTACAAACGCCCTTGTTGGGAAAACAGGACAGTGCAGGGTAGCTTCAGGAATGGGTAAGCCAACTTTATTCGAAAGTGATTTATTTACTTTATTTGGTAGCGCATAAAAATGACCTCAGAGTATTTTCTATCGAGATGAACCCGAAAGGGAACCCGTTCAGGTGTGTTATCGCTCTCTGTCTGTCTCTCTCTCTCGTCTCTCTCTCTGTCTGTCTGTCTGTCTGTCTCTCTGCTCTGTCTTCTGTCTGTCTGTCTGTCTGTCTGTCTGTCTGTCTGTCTGTCTGTCTGTCTGTCTGTCTGTCTGTCTGTCTGTCTGTCTGTCTGTCTGTCTGTCTGTTCTGTCTGTCTGTCTGTCTGTCTGTCTCTCTCTCTCTCTCTCTCTCTCTCTCTCTCTCCCTCTCTCTCTCTTTCTCTCCTCTCTTTCTCTCTCTCTCTTTCTCTCTCTCTCTCTCCTCTCTCTCTCTCTCTCCCCCTCCCCCCCCCCCCCACCCCATCAGGTGAGGTTTGTGATGAACGAAAGCACCACCCTGGGGGACCTGCTGGAGCTCCAGCTCCATCGGGTGGAGGACGAGGTGAAGAACATCGTGGACAAGGCGGTGAAGGAGATGGGCATCGAGAAGGTAGGACGGGGGTGAAGACACCGGACAATATCGACGTGAGAGTAATGCTTCCCGTGTCGGCAATTACTTTAGCATATTCAACAGATGTTTAGCCGATTTCAGACTTATGGGGAACATTGTGCTGTTGGTCAGGTGCTGGCCGAGATCACCCAGACATGGAGCGTGATGGCTCTGTCCTATGAGACCCACGCCAACACTGGAACGCCCCTGCTCAAAGCAGACGAGAACCTCATAGAGACGCTGGAGGACAACCAGGTGAGCGTGTGCTGTGCTGACTCTGTGAAGTCATTTTTAAGAGTTCAATCACGTACACTGCACACAATTATTGGAAGCATCCCCCACGTTTTAAAATGATTTGATTTAAACTAGGTATCACAAGGGAATACTAAAGACATTGTAGTACTTTAGTTTACAAGAGTGACATAATTAGCATCGCATTTGCAGGGATGAGAATTTAAGTGACAAATTTCCATTTAAAACATTTCAACATGAAAAACAGTGTTTTGCCAAATTACCTTTGTGTGAAAGCAACCACCATTTAAAGTAAGATATTTCCACCAATTATATTTATATTGTGTAATTTTCCCCATCCCCTGCATCCCTAATGGGCTGTCCTTTAACCCTTTCAGCCGCTGTGCGTGTGCGTGTGCATGTGCGTGTGTGTTTCAGGTGCAGCTGCAGAACATCCTGATGAGTAAGTACGTGGAGTACTTCCAGGCGGAGGTGAGTGGCTGGCAGCGGCGGCTGATGGTGGCCGACCTGGTGATCAGCTCCTGGCTGTCGGTGCAGAGGACCTGGGCCCACCTCAACAGCATCTTCACCAACAGCCACGACATCCGCTGCCAGCTGGCCCACGACGCAGAGCGCTTCCAGGGCATACACTCTGACTTCCAGGTGATCAGAGTACACCACACACACGCGTACGCACACACACACACACACACACGCACGTACACACACGTACGCCCACACACACAAATGCACAAATACACACACACACGTACGCATACACACACACACACACACACACACACACACACACACACACACACACACACACACACACACACACACACACACAACACACACACACACACACACACACACACAACACACACATACACACACACACACACACACACACACACACACACACACACACACACACACACACACACACACACACACACACACACACAAACGCACACATACACACACACGCGCATACAAACCCACGTATAAGCACACGCACACATACCCACACACGCACATACACACAAACACACACAAGTACACAAACGTACGCATACGCACACACACACACACACATATACACAAACACACACACACACAAACACACACACACACACACACACACGTCCTCTAATTAACTGATATGATCTATGATTTGGTTGTTGGAAGTGGTTGTTGTTTGTACAACAGAAATCTGTGTAAACCCCAGGTTGTGTCCTAATGCAGCTATACTTACAGAGCTGTGACAGGGCAGGAGTTATCCATTGCTGTTGCTTGTAATATCACCAGACATTGCCAGAGGAATTCGCTAAAGCATACTGGTCTGGAGTCTCAGTTCATTTTTGATTTCCAAGGGGAGTTATTGACAGGCGCAGACCAAAACGACTCTGGACGCAATATGATAGTCCTACAACCAATCAGACCAATGGAACGTGTGACACATCGGTGGCAGCCATCTTGGGTGTTTATGAAATAATGGTGCTCCCATAGGGCGCTACTCTGTACGGTCAACATATCAAACCCCCCCAATATTAGATAAATGTTTTTGATGGACACGCTAGGGCCATGTCTGCTAGAAATCTGTCTGAACGCGAGGGGGAAGGGAGGCTAGACGCATTTGCCATGACCCTGCAGATTTGTCTGGTTCCCAAGCTCGTGGTGATTAGCACTTCTCATATGAGCTCTAGCTTTATCATTACTGTAATAAAAGTCTTACAATTATTGCTTTTTTGGTGGGGTGCAGCCTTTAATCATCAGCTTAACTTGTGCAAACACAAATCTAAAATAAAAAGACACACACAGACAAAGACACACACTCTATTCACTCTATTGGCCACCCCTTTTATCAGTATTTCCCCCCATTTCATTTCCATATCTTAGTTAACCTACTGTGTGGTCTCTTCCCTCCACCCGTGGCCCCATGCGCTCCGTCCAGGGCCTTATGACGGAGGTGGTGCAGACCAGCAACGTGGTGCAGGTGACCAACCGACCAGGCCACCTGGAGCAGCTGGAGGCCCTGCAGCAGAGGCTGTCGGTGTGTGAGAAGGCCCTGGCCGAGTACCTGGAGACCAAGAGGCTCACCTTCCCCCGGTTCTACTTCGTCTCCGCCACCGACCTGCTGGAGATTGTCTCCAAGGGGACCCAGCCCAAACAGGTGGAGAGACCAGGGAGTTTCAACATGGGACGGGGGTTCGGGGTTAGGGTTAGGACTTAAATGATTCTATTGAAAGAAGGAAGCTGTGATAAGAGCTAAGGGTCAAGGCATTCCCAAATAACTATTACATTTTCCATTGAACCGTGTGTGGGTGTTAGGGTTTAGCCTTAACTTTAAGTTTACGGGAAGGGGACGGGTTAAGGCGGTTACAAGAGGTTAGGGGTAGGGTAGGTTGTTGTTTGGGTTTGCACAATGGCTGGCTTGGGTTAGGGTATAGTCTTTAACATTTAAATAGCAATAGGGAAAGATCATTATAGCCTAGCCTGCAAATAGCCTAGCCTGCAACCACTTTATTGAACTCTTGTGCACTCTAAAAACAAGTCGAGTCAAGTGCTCTCTTTCAATTTAGTTTGACCCATTTTCAGTTTTTGAGCAACAGAATAAAAGATCTGTCTTTAAAGGCTGGTCAGGGTTGAAATCCTCTTCAAAACAAAACTTCTGCCGTTAAACTGATAACGACCTCCTCTTTCATGTGCGCTGTGCGCGCGTGTGTGTGTGTGTGTGTGTCTACCCACCCAGGTAACCAAGCACCTTCTGAAGCTGTTTGACAACATAGCAGACCTCCGCTTCAAGGACTCAGAGCGTGGAGGTGGGGGCAGCGACGGGGAGGCGGTCGCCATTGGGATGTACAGCCGAGAGGGAGAACATGTGGCCTTCTCTGAACCGTGCGTCTGCCAAGGACAGGTGTGAACGCTGAACTGCGCATGCCAATTAATCCACACACACTGCGTGTGTGTGTAACCTTCCCTTTGAACAGGATCCGTTTATTCTCTCAAAGTTATATAGAATATCTTTATTCGTGTTCAAAGCATTCCAAACACTATTGAACCGTTCTTTTGTTCATTAATGGCTCTATATATTTTATGATATTAGAGTAGAGTAATTTTTTTCAGTGTAGATTAGAATTAGACGATATTTATTCATATATTTGACTTTAACTGTGGACCTCCATGTCATTGTGATCCTGGTCTCAGGCTGAGTGCTGGCTGAGTGCCCTGGAGAGCACCATGTGCAGCACGGTGCGGAAGGAGATCCAGGAGGCGGTGGCCGCGTACGAAGACAAGCCACGCGAGACCAGTGGCTCTTTGACTATCCTGCACAGGTCCGCTCAGGGCGTCCCATCTTGCTTGCGTGTCTCTACTCTGACTCTTGGGGTTTTAAACACAAACCAAAGTGTTTTTCTTCTCAGGTGGGTCTGACCGGGAGCCAGGTGTGGTGGGCCACCGATGTGGGCATCGCATTCGAGAGGGTGGAGGAAGGGTTTGAGACGGCTTTGAAAGACTACAACAAGAAACAGGTGTGACTGACTCTGGCTGTTTGAATAAGTGGAATGTGTTGCAGCTTCTGTTGGTGGTCTCAACACAATGTCAAATAACTAAACGTTCTGCAGAATGAAATGAGGTAGAACACCAACACACATTGTTCTGCGGTAATTGGGAGATCTCAAAGCCTTACACGTAGATGTTGAACCGAAAGGGGTCGGGTTAAAGGCTCCTTTGTCCCCTCACTGCCCCCCCAGATCACCCAGCTGAACTCCTTGATCCACATGCTGCTGGGAGAGCTGACCCCGGGCGACCGACAGAAGATTATGACCATCTGCACCATCGACGTCCACGCCCGCGACGTGGTGGCCAAGCTGATCGCCCAGAAGGTACCGCCGGGTCACCCTAGCTGGGGTCCCTAATGCAGACACATACAACATGAGACTCAACAGATGATTGATCACATGTCAGTAATCACTTCACCCTCTGACACACTTTTGTGATGTCACTTATATTTATGTAACAATATGCTAACTACCTTAGCATATTGGCTGTTTTATCCATATTTATTTCTGTTTGTACTTTTCACATCACACTATATTCTGTTGATAGTTATCTACATTATCAATATATGTTATTTTCATTATTTGTACTATATGCTATGTATATAAATATAAGAATACGTTTAATTTCTTTGTGAAAGTGTATCCATTTGTATTTGATGTACTTCTGTTGATCTTCTCTTGTCTGAGTGGCCATGTTGTTCTGCTGCTGTAACTCCTTCCAACCCCTCCGGGGGTTACCGGTCTCCTAGGTGACGACGGGCCAGGCGTTCGCGTGGCTGTCCCAGCTGCGGCACCGCTGGGACGAGGACAGCCGGCAGTGCTACGTAAACATCTGCGACGCCCAGTTCCAGTTCAGCTACGAGTACCTGGGGAACACCAACAGACTGGTCATCACCCCACTGACTGACAGGTGCACACACACACGACACGCACACACACACACACACACACACACACACACACACACACACACACACACACACACACACACACACACACACACACACACACACAGGTAAACACACACACAACACACACACAGGTAAACACAGACACACACACACACACACACAGGTAAACACACACACACACAGGTAAACACAGACACACACACAGAACACACACAGACACACACACACACACACACACACAGGTAAACACAGACACACACACACACACACAGGTAAACACAGACACCACACACACACACACACACACACACACACACACACATACACACACACTGATAAACATACACACACACGCACACAGACACACACACACACACACACAACACACACATACACACACACACACACACACACTGACACACACACACACACACACACACACACACACACACTCACTCACTCACTCACTCACTCACTCACTCACTCACTCACATGCACACACAAACACGTGGGCGCACACACACACATACACGTGCGCACACACACACACACACACATACATGCACAGACATACACACACACTGACACACAAACACACATGCACACTGACACACATACACACACACACTGACACACATACACACACACACAAACACACAAACACAAACACAGTGTACGTGATCACACAAACACCAGTAAATATCCTAACACAGCTGTTGAGTGTTAATAAAGTCTTAATAAATATCCTTGTGTAATGTCTAACTGGGCCTTACCTGAACAAATAGTATTGACACTGTGGTTCTGCTGCCTTCTTCCTTGCATGAAGAGTACAGTATCCCCTTACTGCAGCCATTAATAATCAACCATTCCCTTCTAAAGATGCTACATCACCCTGACTCAGTCCCTCCATCTGACCATGAGTGGCGCCCCCTCTGGCCCAGCCGGAACCGGCAAGACAGAGACCACCAAGGACCTGGGGCGCTCGCTCGGCATCATGGTCTATGTGTTCAACTGTTCCGAACAGATGGACTACAAGGTGATGGGGATGGCTACACACTCTCTCAAGCCTACTAGATTTGTAATATTTTACTCTGATCAATTTCAGTCTCAAATGTATGTGATTATGAATTATTGTTGTTTTTTTTCACTTTACATTCTTGCACATTAAACTAGGAAGGCCGAGCTCTCTGAGTGGCCAACGACGTGCGCTGCGACGTAGGTCGCATTGGTCGCGACGTAGGTCGCTCGTCTGGCTGCTTTCAGTCGCTGCGGTCGCTGGCTGGCTTGGTCGCCCAAAGTCTATCGTTTATCAGTTAATTTGCATGTTATTAACGTTTGCGACAGTTGAAGTAGAAAGCCATGCTCTCTGGCAAAAGGTTCCTACAGCTCTTTATTGCAAATATTATTTTTATATTTATATATTGAAGTAGGCCTACAGTTTATAATGATGAAATCGCTGATCCATCAGTATCAATAAAATATATTAGTTGTAATTTGGGGCGAATTCAAATAATGTATTTTAGATAGTATATATAGGCCTATCTTATTTGTTTTGTTAAATGTCATTAAGCCTAATAGGTATGTTATGTGCAAAGTTATTCGTTATAGAGTGATATAAGTTAATATAACTGCGATTTTTGTAAGAAATTGCCACAGTGGTACTAGCGGTAGTGGCACTAGGTTAGTAATCTAGAGCGGCGGCTGTTCCATTCTCTCCGCGGTCAGATCTTTATTTCTGCTCTTTTAGTCAAACTTACTGACGCAATCGGCCTCTTTCATTTTAACATTGTTGTATGATTTAGTATGATAATTATACAACGTAATGACGGGCTGCGACGCCGGGCTGGTATCGGCTTGCTGGCTGCGACGACAGGCCAGCCATGGCTGGCCGCTGGCTGCGGCTGGCCGCTGGCTCTGACAGGCTGACCGACTAGGTCGCGACGTTAAAAGCGTCGCGACCCCTTTGGCGGCAAATAGGTCGCAACCAACTAGAGGTATGGATGAATGAGCGACCTGTGGCAGCCAGCCATTGTCAACACCATGGCTGCTACCACAACCAAAAGCCTATGTTATCAGTTAACACCTCATTGAACAGAATACGTGCGTCAGTATAATAAAAATGTACATTAAATAATATATAGCTTAGATATTGATAGACCAATAGGCCTTTTTATAATATACATAAATAAATAGGCCTATTGGTCTATCCATCTATATTTAAATCATTTTGAATTAACTTTGTAATACACTGATGTTTACAATATTTATATTGATTACATTGTATAGCCTATTGGTTTGTTAAATGTCCAAGACTACATATCCTATGAATAAAGTTATAGTGTATATATATATATACTTTCATATAAGTGTAACAAAACAAATAAAAACTTAACTCTGATTCACAGACCCAATACCGTAAAACAAAAGTAAAAATAAATATATAATGTGTCATGAATCATGATAGTCAAGTATTCAAATGTATAAACCAAAGGACAAAACATGAAAATTGAAATGAAAGTTACAATTTTCAAAAAAAAAGTGTCAATAATAATAGTAGGCTATAGTAAGTATAGTATAAATGCACAATTTAAAGGGGGCCAGTGACTATACAAATCTATAGTTTATAAAAAGTGTGTTTAAAGTGGCCCAATCATCAAGTATATATGCTAAGAATGTTTTGCAGCCAACAGACCAAAAACAAAACCTGTAATACTCTTGATGTACAGCATATGGTTGAATCCAACCACTTTCCATATTATAGACACTATGTATTCCAGGGACCAGGGAGCACAATTCAGGAAGGTGGAATGAATAAATACGCACGTTTTGCCAATTCAGGTAACTCGTGGAGTTGCTTTTATTCATCTGAAGGATAAACATTATAAAAACTAACCCTCATTCCCCACCTCCCTCAGTAATTGTAAGGCGTGATTGTGTCAAGAAGCCATCAACTTTGGCTGGCTCAACTGGGACAATTGCTGGGTCAATTGAGGGGAGGGGGCTGATTTGTCAGGCATTAAAATGCTCATTATGAGTGGCCAATTGTATCAGCGGCCACATCAACAGAGATGACACAACTGTATACTATCATGACATACAATCAACTACGTATATTTATTCTGTTCAATGAGATGTTAACTGATAACATAGGCTTTTAGTTGTGGTAGCAGCCATGGTGACAATGGCTGTCTGCCACAGGTCGCTCATTCAGCCATACCTCTGGTTGGTTGCGACCTATTTGCCGCAAAAAGGGTCGCGACCTAGTCGGTCAGCCTGCCAGAGCCAGGGGCCAGTGGCCAGCGGCAGCTAGCGGCCAGCCGACTGGTCTGTCGTTGCAGCCGGTCAACCGACACCAGCCAGCGTCGCAGCCCGTCATTACATCATATAATTATCATACCATCGTACTAAATCATACTAAAATGTTAAAATGAAAGAGGCCAATTGCGTCAGTAAGTTTGACTGAAAGAGCAAAAATATAGGTCTGACTGCGGAGAGAATCGAACACCCGCCTTCTTGATTACTAACCTAGCATCACTACCCCTTGGTTTACCACTTATATTAACCTATATCACTCTATTACGAAGAACTTTGTACATAACATACCTTATTAGGCTTAATGACATTTAACAAAACAAATTTATATATACAGTATATAATATATAAAATACATTATTTGAATACGCCCCAAATTACAACTAAAATATTTTATTGATACTGATAGATCAACGATTTCATCATTTTAAACTGTACTTCAATAGAAAAATATTAGAATAATATTAGCAATAAAGTGCTGCAGCTAGTTTTCGCCAGAGAGCATGGCTTTCTGGTACTTCAACTGTCGCAAAAAACCTGTTAATAACATGCAAATTAACTGATAAATGACCGCCCATAGACTTTGAGCGTTCAAGCCAGCCAGCGACCACAGCGACTGAAAGCAGCCAGACGAGCGACCTACGTCGTGACCAATGCTACCTACGACGCGACCAATGCTACCTACGACGCGACCAATGCTATCTACTACGTCGCGACGCACGTCGTTGGCCACTCAGAGAGCTCGGCACTACTGCATAAAACACTGTCTAAAGGTGGGTTGATGGTCAATGTCTTGTTTGACTGTAGTCCATAGGGAACATCTACAAGGGGCTGGCTCAGACAGGCGTATGGGGGTGCTTTGATGAGTTCAACAGGATCTCTGTGGAGGTTCTGTCTGTGGTGGCCGTGCAGGTCAAAACCATACAGGATGCTATTCGCAACAAGAAACAGAGGTCAGATAACATGCAGTGAATAGTTTAGTCAAACAATATACAAAATGTATGATTATTAATGAACGTAATTATGAATTGATCTACCTGCATGTGCTGTGTGCGTGTGTGTGTGTGTGTGTGTGTGTGCGTGCTTGTGTGTGTGCGTGCTTATGCGTGCGTGTGTGCGTGTGTGTGTGTGTGTGTGTGTGTGTGTGTGTGTGTGTGTGTGTGTGTGTGTGTGTGTGTGGTGTGTGTGTGTGTGTGTGTGTGTGTGTGTGATTTGTGGTGTGTGTGTGTGTGTGTGTGTGTGTGTGTGTGTGTGTGTGTGTGTGTGTGTGTGTGTGTGTGTGTGTGTGTGTGTGTGTGTGTGTGTGTGTGTGTGTGTGTGTGTGTGTGTGTGTGTGTGTGTGTGTGTGCAGGTTCCACTTCCTGGGGGAGGAGATAGAGCTGAGGCCTACAGTGGGGATCTTCATCACTCTGAACCCGGGCTACGCCGGGAGGGCGGAGCTTCCTGAGAACCTCAAGGCCCTGTTCAGGTCAGAGACTCTGAGGGGAGTGGCAGCCCTCGCTGTAGTATAGTGGTAGCAGTACTCACTGTAGTATAGTGGTGGTAGTGGTAGTATTACTCACTCTAGTATAGTGGTAGTAGTGGTAGTAGTAGTACTCACTGTAGAAGAGTGGTAATACTACTACTACTACTACTAGTAGTAGTAGTAGTAGTAGTAGTAGCAGTAGTAGTGGTAGTAGTAGTACTGGTAGTAGTAGTAGTAGTAGTTGTGGTAGTAGTAGCAGTAGTAGTAGTAGTAGTAGTAGTAGTAGTAGTAGTAGTAGTAGTAGTAGTAGTAGGTAGTAGTAGTAGTAGTAGTAGTAGTAGTAGTAGTAGTTGTAGTAGTAGTAGTTGTAGTAGTAGTAGCAGCAGTAGCAGTTGTAGTTGTAGTAGTAGTAGTATTAGTAGTGGTAGCGGTAGCGGGAGTAGTAGTAGTAGCAGAAGCAGTAGCAGTAGCAGTCATAGTGGTAGTGGTAGTAGTAGTGGTAGTGGAAGTAGTAGTAGTAGTAGTAGTTGTAGTAGTAGTAGCAGAAGCAGTAGCAGTAGCAGTAGTTGTAGTAGTAGTAGTATTAGTAGTGGTAGCGGTAGCGGTAGCGGTAGTAGTAGTAGTGGTAGTAGTAGTAGCTGTTATATAAGGTAAAATAAATGTAAACTTTAGGTGCAAAGTGTGAAATAATTGTGTCTAGTTTCTGTTTGGGTTTTACTGTTTTACTTCTTTTTAGACATTATGCCAAATGCCATTTATAATGAGATAAAAGCTTTAAGGAATTAGTAGCTTCAGCCTTTGGGGATTGAACCATGAACCTTTTGAATGGGAATCGAACACCCAAGCCACTTGAGTATTCTGTCTCCTTGTTTGACGGTTACGTTAAGCTAAGGGGATAAAGGTGTAAGGATCTAGGGGGGAAGCAATGCATTATGGGAACTACAGTGGTGAAAGTGCAATCGAACCCTAAAGGCTCGCCTTACGCCCTGCTGGTGGGTTGAACACGCAGGCCCTGTGCCATGGTGATCCCGGACTTCGAGCTGATCTGTGAGATCATGTTGGTCGCCGAGGGCTTCATCGACGCCCGTCTGCTGGCACGCAAGTTCATCAGCCTGTACACGCTGTGCAAGGAGCTGCTGTCCAAACAGGTGCAGGCACACATACATTGTGTCCCATCAGTCATTTGTAATGGAAGTCAGAGGAATGGTGTCCTTTAGTTGGAGCATGTTTATGTTGCTTGCATCGCTCTTCGGTGGAGACGTGATGTACAAATCAAGTACAGAAGCACTATACAGTTGCTTTTGGTGCTTTGTTACTATCATTATGGGACATCATTTACACACAGGCAGTACTGTTTTGTATCTCCATGGCAACAATATTGTTTGCATTGGCTTCTTTCAACGTTTCTATGCCTTCCATGTGCCTCCCAGGATCACTATGACTGGGGTTTGAGGGCCATCAAGTCGGTCCTGGTGGTGGCCGGGTCCCTGAAGAGGGAGGAGAGGAGCCGGCCCGAGGAGCAGGTACTCTCTCATCACTGATGATTCACAATGCTGGCTACAACAGACTTTCAAGGATATTTCATGTAATCTGATTCATTCCTTTCTAATTCAGGCTATTGTTCTACTTCAAATAAATCAAACACATCCGTATATAATGACAATTGTGATTCCTTTTATTAATCATCTCTATTGTCCTCATGTTGCGGCCTTCATATTGTTGTCTAATATTTGTCTCAAAATCCGAAACATAATCAAAATTCAAAACAGACGAAACTGAGTAAAATAAATACACATAAAGCAAGGATATGTACCTATATCATATTTTTATCTACATTACTGTTTGTATACACATAAACCAAAGACACTTAACTACACATATGTTGCTAACCTTTTTCGGCCAAGCCCTGTAGAGTACAACAGATCGGTCTTTCAAGCTGCATACCTCGTTAGCACCTGACCCTATGCAGGATGAGTATAACCCTCTAGGTCTAGGGTAACCATCCCCTCTGTCCTCCTAGGTGTTGATGCGGGCTCTGAGGGACTTCAACCTGCCCAAGATCGTGACCAGCGACGTCCCCATCTTCCTGGGGCTCATCAGCGACCTCTTCCCCCAGCTGGACGTGCCCAGGAAGAGGGACCCCGAGCTGGAGAACGCCGTGCGCCAGTCGGTCAGCGAGCTGCACCTGCAGCCCGAGGAGAACTTCATCCTCAAGGTACTGCTCATGGTTTAAAATATGTTGATATACTGTATCTGATCAGAGCATGTTGATCTGATCAGAGTATGTTGATCTGATCAGAGCATGTTGATCTGATCAGAGTATGTTGATCTGATCGGAGTGTGGTGACATACCTGATCAGAGTTTGTTGATATATCGGATTAGATCTGATCAGAGAATTTTGATATATCTGATCAGAGAATGTTGATATATCTGATCAGAGATTGTTGATACAGTATATCTGATCAGAGTATTTTGATCTGATCGGAGTGTGTTGACATATCTGATCAGAGAATGTTGATATATCTGATCAGATATTATTTTTTTGATATATCTGATCAGATATTATTTTTGATACACACTTTTTGATAACCATACTGTTGAATTTGGTATTTTCCAAATCTTTCTTGCAACACAATATAATGAACAATTCTTTGTTGCCCCGTGGGTAATTGATTTGGAAATGAATCACATTCTGATTCTGAGGAAATGAAAAAATGGTTAGGACTATTGGGACTATACAAATCTCATGGAATGCTACAATTGCATATCAACTGAGCATACCAGCCCTTTCACAGTTTGTGAGTGTGAAACTGCTTTTGAGATGTATCATATATCCATCCTATGTAATGTGATCAATCCATACGTTACATTCATGTCTTTGTATAGGTGACGCAGTTGGAGGAGTTGTTGGCAGTCAGACATTCTGTGTTTGTAGTCGGAGGGACCGGGAACAGGCAAGAGCCAGGTAGATCATGAAGCCGGTCCGTGACAGTAACTCTCATCTACTGCACGGTATGGGAGCTGTCTTTTTAATGGTGCACACCGAACCTTCTGTCTGTGTGAATTGTGTTCATATTGAACATTTCGGCACGATTGTGCTCAACCCTTTTCTCATTAACCATGCAGTCCTTTTCTTTCTAACCCAGATTCCTCCTGATTTGTAGTACGAAACGCTATGGGTTGAAGCAAACAATCTCTCCGTATTCAACAAGCCTATCACTAAACACAACATAGCTTTGTCTACTACTAACATGAGCATCACCCCCTTTTTTTCACTCCCCGATGCAGAGAGTCATATTAACCTCCGGCTGCAAAGCACACGCACGCAGTTACACAAAGGACAAAAACAACCAGGCAGAATAGGTTTTGTTATGTACGACGGGGTCACAACGACGCCTTCCCTGTTCCTCTAGCGTTGATTAAAAGGGTCTTCCTCCATCAGATCCTGAAGACCCTGCACAGGACCTACGCCAACATGAAGATGAAGCCGGTGTGGAGCGATATGAACCCCAAGGCGGTGACCACCGACGAGCTGTTTGGCTACCTGCACCCGGCCACCAGGGAGTGGAAGGACGGTGCGGAGGGACTACGTTACATAAGGGAGAGGGGGAGGCTGGGGACTCAAATGGGGTTCATTCCAATTATCATGACTTAAGCACTGCAGCACTCAATCAGATTTGGCATGTTACACGGACAGGCATTACACCTCGGAGCGACCTTGTCGTTCAGTCATTCTCTTTCAACCCACGCCGTCACTCACTGTGCTGTCCATGAAGGCACACAATAGGAACGGTTAAATAAAATTGATGAATCCCAATAATCTCATGAACTGAAGCCCTCATAGTGTAAGTCCAGCCTTCCTCACCCCTCAGGTGTATTCACTGGTCAGGGGTACACATTAGCGTTTACACGTGAGCCATTGTTAAAGGGTCCCCCTCCCTCTCAGGTCTGTTCTCCTCCACCATGAGGGAGATGACCTCGGTGGGCCACGACAGTCCCAAGTGGATCGTGCTGGACGGGGACATCGACCCCATGTGGATCGAGTCCCTTAACACCGTCATGGATGACAACAAGGTAGACTTGAACTTCAGTCTTTTTCTCTTGAATGTACTGAATCTTTCATTTATTTTCAGTGTATCTTTGATATTCGTTCTGTGTTTACTTCTAGAAAACGTAAAGTCACTTCCGTTAATCTTAAACTCTAATGTTTGACTCGATCATAAAAAATTGAAAATTAAATGTAACTTATTAGAGTAGGAAATACATAGCAATACATAAACAAGGCCAAATATGTAACGACTCATATCACATTCTCAGCTTTATCGCTAAACCTGGCACTTTTAGCTATTTCTGATTGATTTTGTGGAGCTAAGTCGACATCCCCCCCATCTCCCCCTCCCTGAAGGTGCTGACCCTGGCCAGCAACGAGCGGATCAGCCTGTCACCCTCCATGCGCCTGCTCTTTGAGATCTCCCACCTGAGGGCCGCCACCCCCGCCACCGTGTCCCGGGCCGGGATCCTCTACGTCAACCCCCAAGACCTGGGCTGGAGCTCGTAGGGCCCGCACTCACACTCACATGGAGGACAAGGAGATGAATATAGAGATGTGTCGTTAGCGGGAGTCAGGTTGTTTGGTTTGGTCTATGTGCTGAATCCTCCTGAGGGGGTAATAAGAGAAGATGATACACTTTATTAATCCGGATAGGAAATTTGGCCGTAAAGTACACAACAAGAATAAAAAGGATGAAAAACAGAATCAAAAAACGAAACATACACTCACAATGATGAATTGTACACACTATGAAATGTAAATGGCAGTAGAGTTAAACATTGAAGGGTCATCTGACATGTTTTTGGGGCCTGGACCAATCAGGTACGTGA
>OLKM01000373.1:278545-296045 GCA_900291075.1 Melanogrammus aeglefinus | reverse complement strand
TGGTGGGCAACGCCGGGGTGGGCAAGTCCATCCTGGTGTGGGACAAGGTGTCCCGGCTGAGGGAGGACTACGTGGTGGCCAAGGTGCCCTTCAACTACTACACCACCTCGGCCATGCTGCAGCGTGAGTCGGGCCTGCACCTCGCCCCACGTTCACCGCCGACCGCCTAACGTCAGCTGGACGGGGGTCTTACGTGCACTGCACTGCCCACCTTACCCGATAAGAATGGAAAATAGATGAAAAAAATAGGTTGATGACAAATAAAGATAAAAAACGATATCCATAAATATATTGATTGCTGTGGACATCAGTGTACTGGTAGTGAAACACGTTTTTCTTGAGTCCCTTGTTACCTATTTAAAGGTAATGTTATTAAAATAGCGTATTTAGTATCAACACATTGTTTCTATGATTCACACCATGGTATTCCCTATATAGAAATGACATGGATGATGTAAATCAATCATCTTATGTCTTCCTCCACCGCCCTGTGTATTGATCCCCCCCCCGGCCCCCGTAGGCGTGCTCGAGAAGCCCCTGGAGAAGAAGGCCGGCCGCAACTATGCCCCCCCGGCCGCCAAGAGACTCATCTACTTCATCGACGACCTCAACATGCCCGAGGTGGACGTCTACGGGACCTGCCAGCCTCACACACTCATACGCCAGCACCTCGACTACCACCACTGGTCAGACCCGCACACACACACACACACACACAAACACACACGCATGAACGCAAGCACACAAACGGTGTATTCATACACACACACACGGTGTATTCTGACAGACACACTGTGTATTCTGACACACACACCCACACACACACACTGTGTATTCTGACACACACACACAGACACACGCCCACACACACACACACACACACACACACACACACACACACACACACACACACACACACACACACACACACACACACACACACACACACACTGTATTCTGACATACACACACACAGACACAAACACCCCCCCTCCCCCCCCACACACACACTTACCCACACACACCCACACCCAGACACACACATGCTTGACAGCAGACCGGTGGTTTTGTGTTGATGGCTCAGGTATGACAGACAGAGGCTGGTGTTGAAGGAGATCCACAGCTGTCAGTACATCACCTGCATGAACCCCACGGCCGGGAGCTTCTCTGTCAACCCCCGCCTACAGGTAGGAGGGGGGTGGGAGGGGGAGAGGGAGGGGGGGGAGGGAGGGGGAGAGACAAGTCACAATAATTCATGTAGTTGGAAGAGAGATGATATTGCCCGCGGTGAAGTTCATGGTGAGATTACGTTTCTAAATGGAATAGGATAATATTCATATCTTACACAATCTTGGGTAGCTAAAATAATAAGATTTAAATTCAAAAGGTTGTAATAACTAAAGGTTGTAAAAAAATCTCCCTCTCTCCCTCACCCCTCCTCCCTCCCCCCTCCCCCTTCCCCCTCCTCCCTCCTTCCTCTCTCCCTCCTACCCTCCTAACCTCCTCACTCCCTCTCTCCTATTCGCTCCCTCTCTCCCTCTCTGTCTCTCTCTCTCCCTCCCTCCTCTTCTCTCCCTCCTACCCTCCCTCCTAATTTCCTCTCTCCCTCTCTCTCTCTCTCTCTCTCCCCTGTCCTCCCTCCCTCCCTCCCTCCCTCCCTCCCTCCTCTCCTCCCCTCCTCCCTCCCTCCCCGCCTCCCTCCCTCCTCCCTCTCCTCCCCTCCCTCCCTCCATCCCTCCCCCTCCCTCCCTCCCTCCCTCCCTAGCGACACTTCTCTGTGTTCGCGGTCCACTTCCCGAGCGCCGAGGCCCTGGCCACCATCTTCTCCAGCATCCTGTCGGCTCACTTCCTTCAGGGGGGCTTCAGCTACGGGGTCTCGCGCTCTGTGGGCGCCCTCATACAGGTAGCTCCGCGTTAGCCTGCGCTCCGTAAGTGGAGTCCATGTTCAAATCAACAGTCTGAACTCGTTTCTCAGGAAGTCTTCCCGGGTGCTTTGCGGAACAAACCCTCTGATGCGTCGGGTCCAACCACCCGTCACATCGACTGCTTCCTCAACCCCTGCTCGCTTCCTAGTCAACTACTTAATTAAACGTTGAGTGCACGACAGTGACAGTCTTAATGGACTCCAGAAGCTCACAATTATAACCCACCCCCCCCCCCCCCCCCCCCCCCCCCTAAACGTAACCCCCCTAAAGGTCTAGGAAAACCTCCCATTATCCAAGAGGGAGGAGAGATTGAGAAGGAAGCGGCCCACAGTGCAGTCGCTGAGGACTGGGAAGGCATGTCATGGAGGCAATAATGGTTGTGACATATCAAGGTGTCAAACTGTTAATGTAATAGTACAGGTACCAGAAACTTGATAACTAAGAGCCAAGCTATTAGTTTGTTTAGAATAATCATATTTCGATTAATGTAGTCTATTAGTCTTTACCGTGCCCCCTTGTGTAAGTCTATTAGTCTTTACCGGTACCCCCTTTCCAATCCACACGTCCAAACGTATTTTCTTCTAGTTATGCTGAAGGTGTTTGATATCCAAAACCAGAGCCTTATGGCGGAGTGTCAAACACCTTTGACACAAAACTCTCATGGTGCACTCCATGAATACGAACGCTGTGTCTCTCTGCGCCGCCCTCTGAGCAGGCGGCGATCTGCCTGCACCAGAAGGTCAGCCAGAACTTCCTCCCTACCGCCATACGCTTCCACTACATCTTCAACCTGAGAGACCTCTCCAACATCTTCCAGGTCACGCACGCAAACACACACGTGCATGCATGTACGCACACACGTGCGCACACAAGAACGCGCACACACACACACAAACACACACAAATGAACGCACCCTCACCTACCAACACACACACACGTACAAACCCACCCACTCACACACACATACACACAAACACACACACACACGTGAACTCACACACACACTTATAATTTTTAGTTAACTGTTAGTTAACTATGTAATGCATCATTTAATGTTAATTCAATGGTTAATTATTGTACCCTTTTTGTAAAGTTTTACCACTTAACTTCATTATTATCTGAAACTAACAAAAAACATTGTTTCTGAAGGGTTTTGGTATCCAACTGCAACCTCACTACTAATGTACACTACCTACATTAATTACATTAATTAATGTACACTACTTACATTAATTAATCCATCACCTGACCGCCCTACCACCCGACCCACTCGCCGTGACTCCGCCTCGCCGGTCACGTGTGTCCGTGTGTCCTCCTGGCGCGAGCAGGGCATCCTGTTCGCCCAGCCGGACTGCATCCGCTACCCCATGGAGCTGGTCCACCTGTGGCTCCACGAAAGCTCCAGGGTCTACTCCGACAAGCTGATGGAGGAGAAGGACGAGGAGCTCTTCAACAAGATCCTCATCGACACCGGCAAGAGATACTTTGAGGTGAAAGCCCCCGAGTTCTCTCTCTGGTGGTGGGAAAAAACATTCAGTTCTGCCAAGTCAAAGTACAGTCATATCGATTACTTAGTCCTTCAGCAGGCGCCTAGAGCCAAAGGGACCTGACTTGAATTCAGATGTGAAATGCTAAGGAGTAGGGGATTAAGGCATCTTGAATCAAGGATTAATAAAAGTTAGGCTGTGGATAACTTGGGATAGAAACCAGTACCTTATTTTCAACTTTTTGTTGAAGAACCCTATAGGAACTTGGATTAACCCCTAGATATAACCTCAAAATAACCTCAGCCTGGCTTTCACTGAAACACTTGGATGGTCGGTGGATGGTTTGAGTCACTCTCCGCACAATCCTGTTGTTGTGACTCACACACAGATGTCAAGGCTCGGAGTGGTTCTGACTTGTCTGTCCTTCCAGGGTATAGACGAGTCCATCTTCATCCACCAGCCTCTCGTCTACTGTCACTTTTCGCTCGGCGTTGGGGAGCCCCGCTACCACCAGGTGAGGCTAGCACGTACAAAGTGCACGCACACACACACCCAAACACGCACACACACGTGCACGCACGCACAAAACACACACACTCTAGCACACACACAGGTAAACTTGCGCGTTCAGAGGCCTCCCTCAACATAATAGACTCACCCTCGTGTTGGATCCTAAGTGGCTGTACCTTTCCATTATTCATTCCATGATAGGAATCACTCTCAATTTAATTTACTTCCTTCATTACATTTCTTGTGATGAAACGGATCGTCTCTTCAAATACTCACAGACTTCTTGACATTCAAATCCTCCGCTGAGCCTTCTAGGAAGTGAACGAGATGGTTGCGCAGCCAGTGTTATTATTGCAGTTCCTGGTGACATAGGGTTTTAATTAAACGTGAAGCCGTCCTGATGAAGAGGACGACCTCGCTACCACATCTGACAGTGGATAGAGGAGATGAATAAAGGAGTGGAAATTAAAAGGATTTCCTTGCCCTTTACACAGGGAAGAACTGTTTAATGAGTGTGTTTAATGTGTGCCCACGTGTGTGTGTGTGTGTGTGTGTGTGTGTGTGTGTGTGTGTGTGTGTGTGTGTGTGTGTGTGTGTGTGTGTGTGTGTGTGTGTGTGTGTGTGTGTCTGGGTGTGTGTGTGTGCGTGCGCATGCTTTTGTGTGTTTGTGGTTTGCGTGGTTGCGTTTGTGTGTGTGTATGAGTATGTGTGTGAGCCTGTGTGTGTGTGTGTGTGTGTGTGTGTGTGTGTGTGTGTGTGTGTGTGTGTGTGTGTGTGTGTGTGTGTGTGTGTGTGTGTGTGTGTGTGTGTGTGTGTGTGTGTGTGTGTGTGTGTCAGGCCTCTGACTGGGAGAAGCTACAGAAGACTCTGTACGACGCCCTGGAGCACTACAATGAGCTGCACGCCGTCATGAACCTGGTGTTGTTTGAGGAGGCCATCCAGCATGTGTAAGACACACACACACACACACACACACAGACACACACACACACACACACACACACACACACACACACACACACACACACACACACACACACACACACACACACACACACACACACACACACACACACACACACACACACACACACACACACACACACACACACACACACACACACACACACACACACACACACACACACACACACAGACACATATGCATGCAGACATAAGTACACACACACGTTTGGATGATTCCATAAATTAATAATCAAATAATCTCATGAAGCCTTACTTCCACTCCACACAAGTTTCCCAAAAGTCTGGGACAAAAAAAAAGCCTCAACGTTACTATGACAGAATCCCCCAGACGAAGAAACTGTTGATGAAGTTTTCTATCTAAAAAAACATTTCTTGGGGATGTTTTTCTAACCCCGCAGTGAATAAAGCAGCTGCTTCTACATTTCCGAGGTGTTGCTTTCCAAGATATGCGTGAGCAGGTTTTGATTAAAGATGTTCCCCCCGATCCTGACCGCAAGCCTGTAAGGGAGAGAAAAGTCTGCTTTCATGAAACAGAGCCCAAACTCTCAAGAACCTCTGTCAACATGCCAAAGGCTACAGAGATTGTTTTGGCAGCGACGGATCCTCCCCCCTCCATCACTCCAGATCCGTGGGTGCGAGGGGGGGGGGGGGGGCTGAGACCGCCGGTGCGTGACCTGTCACTTGTCGCAGGTGTCGCATCAGTCGCATCCTGGAGGCTCCCCACGGCAACGCCCTGCTCGTGGGGGTGGGGGGCAGCGGCAAGCAGAGCCTCTGTCGGCTGGCCGCCTTCCTCAGCCTGCTGGAGGTGTCCCAGATCACCCTGCGCAAGGGCTACGGCATCAACGACCTCAGGGTGACCCCACGCACACGCACGTGCACACGCACACGCGCACTAACACACAAACACAGGTATGGATGTTTCTATGAATGAAAAATCCACATAATCTCATGAGGCCATACACACACACACACACACACACACACACACACACACACACACACACACACACACACACACACACACACACACACACACGAGGGAACGTATACAGGAAGACACACAGACGCATCTTTGCAGACACACACACACACACACACACACACACACAAGGGCACGCATACAGCAAGACACGCAGACGCATCTGTGCGGACACACACACACACACACACACACACACACACACACACACACACACACACACACACACAAGGGCACGCATACAGCAAGACACGCAGACGCATGCGCGCAGACACACACACACACACTAGGGATGGGCATTCGAATATTCGATTAAAAAAAAAGTGTAGTGCACTCATAATGTAGCCTGAAGTCCTTCCCTGATCTGGCCTTCACTAAACATGTTTTCATTTTTCACCTATTGGTCAAATAAATAAGGAAATCAAATCCAATTTGTTTAATTTATTGAGCATTTTCGAAGGAAAAAACTACTCAAAATCAGGCTGCTGAATCGAAACGAGTTGAAACGAAACCATCATTTTTGACAAGAATATGAATGAACAGTATTGCATACTTAAGGCACAAACTGTAATTAGATTAAAGTAAATTTAAGGCACAAACTGAATAGATTCAAGTAACCGAAGCACAACAGCAAAAAGTATAAGCACTGGTGGGCTTGGACATCAACAGAACTCCACTTGCAGCGCGTGGGCCTGCCTCGCATTACGCATGATGCGCATATAACAGAACATCAACAAAAATATATTATGTGTAAGACGGAAATACAGTATGTCTAAATGATTTCCAGTTAACATAACACATAAACTCACTTACTGCATCACTCATTCTTGTTAAAGAAAAAAGTGAGCATACGTGCTCGGGGGGCAGGTGGGTGCCCGCCGTGGAAAAGACTCTCTCCGCTGGAACGGAGGTTGCCGGTATAGCCAAGTGTTCCAAGTATTCAATGGCATTAGTATACACAATTAATGAACAATATGTAATTAATATAGCTAATGAATATATTTAATTAAAAAAAAATCTGCTACAGCTAAAGTCGAATACCCACGTTGTTTTGAATAATCGAATAGGCCTACTCGAATAACCGTGCCCATCCCTAGTACACACACATAGACGCACTTACACACACACCATGCTGTAATGGTGGAGAGTTTTTGGAAGTTCGACGAGAGGGTAATCTTTTTATAACCGCTAGTCTTCTTATATTACGAAGACTAAGAATGAATAATTGGAATCAAAGTTATCTATCTGATTTGCATCGTGCTTTTTTAAGATTCACAGTCATTCGCACTCTGAATATCATACAAGTCACAGACAATTATGGAACAAATTTTATTGATTATGAAGTAATATAAAAAAATGTTGAAGGGTCTGAACAGCTTATGTATATATATATATATATATATATATATATATATATATATATATATATATATATATATTACCACCATTTTTGTCATGGTCCATCTCGTGTGTGTTTGGGGCGTCCTCCAGAGCGACATCGCGGCGCTGTACATCAAGGTGGGGGTGAAGAACATCGGGACCGTATTCCTCCACACCGACGCCCAGATCCCTGATGAACGCTTCCTGGTCCTCATCAACGACATGCTGGCCTCGGGTTCGACTATGCAGCAGCATCTGATGCATAACACCCCCACGGCTGTCACCTCATCTCATTAGACCTGTCTGTTGCCTGGGTGCTATTTCAGGAGTCTCCCTTTGGTTTCTCAATGGCCATGATATCACCCACCTGTTTGTGCGAGGTCAAACGTTGTCATTCAGCTTCTATGTGTGACAACAAGTGTGTTCTCATTAGCCGCTAGCAGTGGAGAGTGGGTTCAGGAGGTCGGCAGCGAATTGAAGATCTTATTCAGAATGGAAGGACTGCTTAATTATCTGCCATCATTGGCAGACAACAGTGTCATTAGAGTCATAGTTGTGAACCAAGCTTTTTCTGAATTTGACAATTGAGGTCCACTGTTGAGGGCAAGCCATTGGTAGCCTACTTGAATTTCTACAACATTAATTAGCAAGGACCTGACTGACATAAGACATGTGCTGCTGTTGCTCGTAAAATGGTAGAATAATTTTTCAGAGTAGGTGTTGCACTAGGATTAATGAAAACTATCGTAACTCAGGTTATGCAAGTAATTGACCCACCACAATGCGTGCTCATCTTTTGTTGCATTCATCTCGGTGCATGAAAATGCTTCTATTTGGAGCTGGATAGTATGTGGTTAGGCGGGTGTTAACCTCCAGACGTAAAGGTAATGGGTTTAATCCCCAATGTTTGAAACCTACCTGCTCCACCTACCTGCACCTTAGTGACATGTATCTGAATTCAGTGTAAGTGGATTAAGGAAAACTACATATTCTCTTTGTTCATTTCTGTCTCTTTTATGAACCATTATTTATTGTAAGAGATTTAATGGCGGCAATGAATTTGGTTTAATGGGCATGATGCGAAGACAACATGACCGCAAGTAGCAAGCATCCTCAGAGAAGCAATGGGTCTGCCTGATCCTTTTAGGGAAACACCTCACATTTCCTCTCTTGCTCCACAGGGGACATCCCTGACCTGTTCAGTGACGAGGACGTGGACATGATCGTGACGTCCATCCGCATGGAGCTACGAGGGCTGGGCCTGCTGGACACCAGGGACAACTGCTGGAACTTCTTCATCGAGAGGATACGGCGCCAGCTTAAGGTCAGGCTCCGCTCTCCCTCGTCTTGAATGTATTCTGTCACGCACCGGTACGAGGAGTTCACATGGTGAGGTCTAGAGTCTGAAAAGATGGATAATTCTAAGCGGACAGAAATAGCAAATAACCTGGACCTGTGGACCGTGTGTAGGGAATGCAATTAAAACAGTGCATCTGTAAGAATCCATGCAAGAATTGCCAAATTAACCCAAGAACACGCCCTGCCTGACGCCCTGCCTCCCTTCTGCCAATTGGCTAACCATCAAGACAGCCAGATCACAGCAGAGGGACAGAAATTGCCATAAACGTTTTTCCACTTAAACTATTGTCTTACTCCAATGCACCATGATGTAATGTACCTTATTCCTCTTACATCCATTACTCCCCTCTCCATCGAGAAGGTGGTCCTGTGTTTCTCTCCGGTGGGCTTCACACTGCGGACCCGGGCACGGAAGTTCCCGGCGCTGGTCAACTGCACCGCCATCGACTGGTTTCACTCCTGGCCCCAGCTGGCCCTTCAGTCTGTCAGCTCCAGCTTCATCGAGAAGATACCGGCACTAGAGGTGACTCTACACTCCATATCCAGTCTTCTACACCCAGCCCCTTCCACACAATGCTATTCAATATTCTATTTTTTTTTTCACTTTGTGCTTTTGTCTAAATGAAAATTTTAATGGACAATGATAATGTAGGATTGAGAGATTGGGCATCAAACCCAGTACCTTTTGACCTGGAGTCCTGCACCCTTTAATGTCCCTCCTATACTGCACACACTGCAGTATTTTTTATACTATTTGTACGGAGTAAATGTTGTACCAGATTCGAAGTATCATGTGTTTGTGTGTCAGCCCGATGTCCGAGCCTCTATCAGCGAGTTCATCTCCTTCGCCCATACCAGTGTCAACGAGGTAAGATAACCATTCGTACTTATACCAATAAGAAGTCATCATATTGACAGTATAGAAACTTTGCGGCCCTTATCATCGGTATGAATCAGTTTTGGTTCATATGTCTCAGGTGAGTGTGAAATACCAGCAGAACGAGAAGCACTTCAACTACACCACGCCCAAGAGCTTCCTGGAGTTCATCAAGCTCTACAGTCACGTGCTGGGCACCAAGCGGACAGAGCTCACCCAGAAGATGGAGCGGCTGGAGAACGGCCTGCTGAAGCTGCAGACCACTGCCGCCCAGGTCAGACTAACACTGTATCAGACTGACACTGTATCAGACTAACACTGTATCAGACTAACACTGTATCAGACTAACACTGTATCAGACTAACACTGTATCAGACTAACACTGTATCAGACTAACACTGTATCAGACTGACACTGTATCAGACTGACACTGTATCAGACTAACACTGTATCAGACTAACACTGTATCAGAGTAACACTGTATCAGACTAACACTGTATCAGACTAACACTGTATCAGACTAACACTGTATCAGACAGACAGTGTATCAGACTTACACTGCATCAGACTAACACTGTATCAGACTAACACTGTATCAGACTGACACTGTATCAGACTAACACTGTATCAGACTAGACTGTATCAGACTAACACTGTATCAGACTAACACTGTATCAGACTACACTGTATCAGACTAACACTGTATCAGACTAACACTGTATCAGACAGACAGTGTATCAGACTTACACTGTATCAGACTAACACTGTATCAGACTAACACTGTATCAGACTAACACTGCATCAGACTAACACTGTATCAGACTGACACTGTATCAGACTGACACTGTATCAGACTAACACTGTATCAGACTAACACTGTATCAGACTAACACTGTATCAGACAGACACTGTATCAGACTAACACTGTATCAGACTAACACTGTATCAGACTAACACTGTATCAGACAGACTGTATCAGACTAACACTGTATCAGACTAACACTGTATCAGTCTGATATTGTATCAGACTAACACTGTATCAGACTAACACTGTATCAGACTGACACTGTATCAGACAGACAGTGTATCAGACTAACACTGTATCAGACTAACACTGTATCAGTCTGATATTGTATCAGACTAACACTGTATCAGAGACTAACACTGTATCAGAGTAACACTGTATCAGACTAACACTGTAGACTGACACTGTATCAGATTAACACTGTATCAGACTAACACTGTAGACTGACACTGTATCAGACTAACACTGTATCAGACTAACACTGTATCAGACTAACACTGTATCAGACTAACACTGTATCAGACTAACACTGTATCAGACTGACACTGTATCAGACTAACACTGTATCAGACTAACACTGTATCAGACTGACACTGTATCAGACTAACACTGTATCAGACTAACACTGTATCAGACTGACACTGTATCAGACTAACACTGTATCAGACTAACACTGTATCAGACTAACACTGTATCAGAGTAACACTGTATCAGAGTAACACTGTATCAGACTAACACTGTAGACTGACACTGTATCAGAGTAACACTGTATCAGAGTAGGATGGCTGGAGAACAGCCGGCTGAACCAGCATATTACTGCAGACTCATAATGTATCAGTCTAGGATGGCTGGACCCAATTTGTAGTTTCTATTTCGATTAGTCTAGTTTCCATTTGAATATTAATAACAGAAAGGAAGCATTAGTATTGAAAAGGTCTATTTTAAAATTGCATAAAATTATTTTTCAGATTTTGTTGTAATTTTTTATTGAATTTAAATTATTTTCGGTATTGTCTTAAATCATTGTCTTGGTTTCAATCCTCTGCCTCCTGTCCCTCCAGGTGGAGGACCTGAAGGCCAAGCTAGCCGTTCAGGAGGTGGAGCTGTGGCACAGGAACACAGACACAGAGGCCCTCATCTCTAAGATAGGACAGCAGACAGACAAGCTCAACCTGGAGAGAGCTGTGGCCGACGAGGAGGAACAAAGGGTGAGAGAGAGAGAGAGAGAGAGAGAGAGAGAGAGAGAGAGAGAGAGAGAGGAGAGAGAGGGAGAGAGAGAGAGAGAGAGAGAGAGAGAGAGAGAGAGAGAGAGAGAGAGAGAGGAGAGAGAGAGAGAGAGAGAGAGAGAGAGAGAGAGGGGGAGAGGGAGAGGGAGAGAGAGACAGGGAGAGAGAGAGCGAGAGAAAGAGAGAGAGAGAGTGAAAGAGAGAGAGAGTGAAAGAGAGAGCGAGAGAGAGCGAGAGAGAAAGAGAGAGCGAGAGAGAAAGAGAGACAGAGAGACAGAGAGACAGAGAGAAAGAGAGACAGAGAGAGGAGAGAGAGAGAGAGAGAGAGAGAGAGAGAGAGATACTGTAAATAGAAGTCTCATAAACATTGAATTGCTGTATTCCTCAAGGAGCTGTATCATTTCATAACCCTTTGATCGTTTGGCAAATAATTAAATCACATTCAGCTAATAAACAGCATTATCAGCATAGCAAAAGATTACCAAAAAGCATAGGATTATAATGTCAAGAATATATAACATGATACTCTAAATCCCTTTGATACCAAATGTTCAATACATTGTTACTAATACACAACAAATACAGAAAATAACAGCGAACTAAGTCAATTCAGGTGATAGCCATGATGCACAACGCCCCGTCCACTAATGTGTCCGCGCCGCGACCTTGGGCCGCTGAAGGTGGCGGCCATCCAGGCGGAGGTGACCAAGCAGCAGCAGGAGACGGAGGAGGACCTGGCCAAGGCGGAGCCCGCCCTGCAGGCCGCTAATGCAGCCCTCAACACGCTCAACAGGGTGAGCTGCGGATCACCACAGAGCCACACACACACCCCCCTCCACCGTGACGCTCGGCCGCGGGCAGGGGGGCGCACGGTGGACCGATGGATTCAAATGCCGTTCTTCAAAAGCTTTATGCATTGTATCTTGAATTAAGATCTGTATATTGTGCACATTATACTGTATATAATATATGTAACATTCCATTTTTTCATATATGAGATATATGCCACTCTGCACACTGTGAAGTGACATTTTAACAAGTGGGTCGATCAGCACTTATCTGTACACTTGATTGTGTGCCCTAATCGTTCTCGTTCTCGTAAACAACCCTTATGCATATATATAAAAAACATTATGTCACGTGTTTGTGTGTGTGTGTGTGTGTGTGTGTGTATGTGTACATGTGTGCGTGTGTGTGTGTGTGTGTTTGTCTTTGTGTGTGTCTGTGCGTTTGTGTGTTTGTGAATGCGTGCGTGTGTGTGTGTGTTGTGTGTGTGTGTGTGTGTGTGTGTGTGTGTGTGTGTGTGTGTGTGTGTGTGTGTGTGTGTGTGTGTGTGTGTGTGTGTGTGTGTGTGTGTGTGTGCATATGTGCGTGTGTTTGTGTGTGCGTGCGTGTGTGTGTTTGTGGGTTTGTTTGTGTGTTCCTCGGCCCCCAGCTGAACCTGACGGAGCTGAGGACGTTCCCCAACCCCCCCGTCATTGTGACCAACGTGTCGGCGGCGGTGCTGGTTCTGATGGCGCCGCCCGGACGCATCCCCAAGGACCGCAGCTGGAAGGCCTCCAAGGTGGTGATGAGCAAGGTGAGGGGGAGGTGGGGCCAGGGGCCCGGGGCCCGAGGTCCAGGGGGCCCGTACTGCAAGGGCAGAGGTAGGGCCTCAGGACGGCCTTCCTTATTGAAGACATTCACCTGAAACGGTGTTCATGTCAGGGGCAACTGCTACACTGTCAGGGTAGGGGTTGGATACCCACTCTAATCAAAGTATTTTAAGACACTTTGAAACTTTTTTAAAAATTGTAATATAAAAAAAGAAATTTGATCCTGCAATTATGAGAACACACACATACACGTACACACATGCACACACACTATCTTCGATTATTGGTATTCAATATTAATTTCCATGTGTTCATTATAGTTGTCTATATTGTGGTGTGTGCACAAATTCGACACTATGTGACCTTTGATTACATGATGGTCATCTAGTGCTACATTTTTTTAATAATAATATTGTACAAAATATCAAAGAAAAATAGTTAAAGTAATATAACAATTTAAATCAAAAGATAGATAACATTATATTTTATATTATTTTATATTCTCATCAAATAATTCTTAAAGTAATGCCCTCTTATTTTAATATGTATATTAAAAAACAATTTGAAAAAACATAGAAATCGATCCTACTATACATAGATGTTTGATGTGTTGTTATTTCCAGGTCGACGATTTTCTGCAGGCGCTGGTAAACTTTGATAAAGAGCACATCCCCGAGGCCACGGTGAGGTGTGTGAGGGACGAGTACCTCAAGGACCCAGAGTTCAACCCCGACTTCGTCAGGCTCAAGTCCTCCGCCGCTGCTGGGCTTTGCTCCTGGGTCATCAACATCGTCCGCTTCCACGAGGTGCCGCCCACGCACACAAACACTCATCAACATGTGCAGACATCAACACATTATGCTATACATGTTATTTCAGAACATTTCCATTGAACAGTACTGTGCTCATGTTAATTATTTCCCCTTTCTTCCATTGCTGCCTTGGACAGATGTATGTAAGTGGACAGATTTATCGTACTTACACAAAATACACCATGATGCATAAAAGATCAACATTAAAGAATATTGTCATCAAATCACGCTTCATTTGGAATCCTCTAACAAAAATATTCTGCCTCGTGGGTGCGTTTTTTTGTGCTTCCATTTGTTTGTGTGTGCGTTCTTTGTGGGTTCAGGTCTTCTGCGAGGTGGAGGTGAAGAGGTTGTGTTTGTCTCAGGCCAACGCTGACCTGGTCGAGGCTGCGGAGAAGCTCGAAGCACTCAGGAAGAAACTTACTGTGAGCTTTATTCATGTCCTATTGACCTCATTATGATTTTATCTTTATGCATTACTTAGTTCTTTTTTATTTTCTTCCTTCATCTCTCTGTGCAGTTGTATATAATTTAGCAATCATGAAAAGATTTCTGTCCACTTAAATCTACACTATCTAAGTTTTAACACCCACAGCCTATACTGGTTTGAGTTGTTGCTAAAATCATAACCATATCATTTTCCTACAACAGCTTTGTTAATCCAACACCGTGGATGAGCTCTTTTGAATCTTGAAAAAACCTTCTAGCTACTTTTCGATTTCAGTATTTAGCAGTAGAATGTATTGCAGTATAAAAGTTGGACAGTGCCGGTTCAACACAACCTTCCCCTTCCCACACATTGTGCCAGGAGCTGGACGCTAGCCTGGAGACCCTGACATCTGCTTTTGAGACAGCCACCTCAGAGAAGCTGCGCTGTCAGGAGGAGGTCAACCGCACCAACAAGACCATAGAACTGGCCAACCGTCTGGTCAAAGGGCTGGAGGTATGCCTGACATCAGTGTGTCTCCCTGGGTCATCTCAAAGTCTTCATAATTTAAAAACACCTCAAGTTGCCAACATTTCTGTAGTTTCTAATGGGCAAAGTAAAAAGGAGTAAGTAGAAGGAAAAGGGAATATAAGTAATTCTTGAAACAATATCTGAGAAGTTTTGTCAGGAAAACTAAACCAACTGTGTCCATTGTTATTTCTATCCATGATGGTGATGGTGCTCCCAGAGCGAGAATGTGCGCTGGGCCCACTCTGTGGCTCAGTATCATGAGCAGGAGGCCACGCTCTGCGGGGACGTCCTTCTGACAGCTGCCTTCATCTCCTACGCCGGCTCCTTCTCTAAGAAGTACAGGAGAGAGCTCCTGGACAACCTCTGGATGCCTTTCCTCCGCACTCAGAAGGTCTCTGCACCAAGCTATCCTGAATCCGGAAATGTGAAACCACATTTCAGGAATCTAGTCTATCTAGAATCTGCATTAAGTTGAATTACTACTTATGTAGGAATATAAATACCTGACATTTATAACAAGTTATACAACAATTAGCACTTAAACATGTATAAAACCTAGCATCTTTTGGTTGAGGTCAAAGGGGAAAAATGGTGTGCCTCAAGGCTCCGTTCTTGGTCCTCTACTTGTTGACAGTACTTATTTACTGCTGATCTTCTTCCATTGTCAGGTTCTCATCCCCATGAACGCAGACCTGGATCCGGTCTCCATGCTGACTGATGATGCCACTGTGGCCCAGTGGAACAACGAAGGTCTGCCCGGAGACAAGATGTCCACGCAGAATGCCACCATCCTCACCAACTGTCAGTGAGAGTCTAGCTTAGAGTTATATATTTCTGCATGTAACATTTTCATAAGTCTTCATAAACTTCATAATCCATCTAAGACAGGCATATAAGTGTTATAACAAACAAGTTATACATTACAACTGAAAAGGGAAACAAAATCAGAAAAGAATATCCTACAGACACAATGTTTGGCTTAGTGTGTGTGCGTGTTTATATTTTTGTATGTGTGTATTTATTTTTGTTTGTTTGTGTGTATCCCTCAAGGCGAGCGTTGGCCCCTACTCATAGACCCACAGCTGCAGGGCATCAAATGGATCAAGAGTCGCTATGGCAACAGCCTGAAGGTGGTCAGCCTGGGCCAGAAGGGGTGAGTGGACTGTTGTTAACCTTCCTTTGACCTCACCAAACCGGCAAATGTAAAGTGAAACTCCTTGCCACCGGCTCATCCCTTGCTGCTCGTCACCTTTAAGTTCACACCACTTGCAATTGCATTTGATCCAAATTAACTTACTTTTCCACTGCAGCTATTTTCTCCATTCAAGCTCCATCTGAACGTTTGTCAATAATAAACGGTGCCCATCCACGAGTCTATCCATCCAGGGAATCTTTCTCTATGAATCATTTTATTCTGGTCCACCCATCCTCACTCGGAATAAGTACCTCAATTGAAATATATTTTTTATGCAACGTTTTAGTTTTGGCATGATTACATAATATATCTTGTTCCAATTGCTATTGCTTCCAATGAGTAATAGTTTAGTCTGCTATAGATTTCCTCATTAGCCTTGTAGTAAACCTTGTACTCTTGTGACACCTGCTGGAGAAAAGGTCAACTGCAGCCGCACAGCAACAACAATCATGTTTACAGCGCATTAAGTTACGGTTTCTCTTGTAACCTTGTATTTGGATTTCGTCCATCCGTTTCCCACAGCTACGTGGATGTGATAGAGCAGGCGGTGGTCACCGGGGAGACGGTCCTCATTGAGAACCTGGAAGAGACCATCGACCCTGTCATAGACCCCCTGCTGGGACGACACACCATCAAGAAGGGAAGGTAACGTACACATGAATAAACACCCACGCCGCTCCAGACACACTAGCATTATCTGTAAAAGCAGTCTAAAAACAAGACCATTTAGGAATTATAGTGGAGAATAAGGGTCTCTTTCCTTTCCCTGTCTCCCTCTCTCCCCCTCTCCCTCCCCCTCTCATGCAGCTGTATTAAAGTGGGAGACAAGGAGTGCTTCTTCCACCCGAGCTTTAAGCTGATCCTCCACACCAAGCTGGCCAACCCCCACTACAAGCCCGAGATCCAGGCCCAGACTACCCTCATCAACTTCACCGTGACCCGGGACGGCCTGGAGGACCAGCTCCTCGCCCAGGTGGTCAATCAGGAGCGGCCCGACCTGGAGCACCTCAAGGTGGGCCCGAGGAGCTGGGGGAAGGCTGTGGTTCTTGGTTGTGTGAGCGTACAGATGTTTGATTTAGTTGGTTCCTTGGACACAGCAACATCGTGCAAGCCACAATTCTTGGGGGGGAACTGAAACGGAAAAAAAACAATTAATGAAAAAATGAAATTTTAAAGCTGCACAAAGGAAACCCGATCCCTGATATCAAACTCTGTCTAGAATCTAAAACCAAACCTAAAACCCAACCCATAGGATCCCAAAGCTTAATATCAAACCGTGGAATGGAAAACCAAACACTGAAACCCAAAATCCAAACAAGGGGAGAAAAAGAAAGAGTAAAGAGGAGAAGTATCAAATAGGAAGAGCAGAGGAAAAAAGGGAGAAGATAAGTAAACGGAGAGGGA
>OLKM01000373.1:271045-276045 GCA_900291075.1 Melanogrammus aeglefinus | reverse complement strand
TGTGTGTGTGTGTGTGTAGGTGTGCAGGTGTGCAGGTGTGTGTGTGATAGAATGGGCATGTGTTTGGGTGGGCATATGGGTAGCTGTGTGTGAGAAAAGCTCACCTTTACCGCACAGCTGGCCTTCCAGGTGTGCGTGTGTGTGTGTGTGTGTGTGTGTGTGTGTGTGTGTGTGTGTGTGTGTGTGTGTGTGTGTGTGTGTGTGTGTGTGTGTGTGTGTGTGTGTGTGTGTGTGTGTGTGTGTGTGTGTGTGTGTGTGACGTGTGTGTGCCTGTATTTTCAGTTGCTGCTGATGAGTAAGGAGATAGACATGCGAGAGCTGGACTTCCTGTTGCGTTTTAACATCGACCACAGCTACCCAAGCCCCATGGAGTTCCTGTCCAGCCCAGCGTGGAGCGCCATTAAGGCACAGAGCACACACACACACACACACACACACACACACACACACACACACACACACACACACACACACACACACACACACACACACACACACACACACACACACACACACACACACACACACACTCGCTCACACACAGACACGCATGCCACCACACACATGGGCGCCCTAGCACTATAAGACCCCACACGGTGCAACAACCCACATTGCTGGGTAAGAAATTCCATAATTCTCTAGTCAAATAAAATCCACCCATGTTTCAGGGCTCTTACGGTCCATTTAGATGCACTATATTCTCTCTGAACCACAGCCTTCAATCCCCTCAGCTCAGATCCATCCCCAAATAGAAGATATTATAAATAATGCAGGCCATTTGCATAGACAGCAAAACATCATCAACAACAGACATAACACACTCACATCTTGGATGGACAATGGACTGAAAAGTTTCTGTACGCTCTCCGTAAATGTACTCATTCACCGCTCCCACGGTCCCCCCCGCCCCGTCCACAGACCATGAGCTTCACCGAGGAGTTCCGCGGTCTAGACCGGGACATCGAGGGCTCCCCGAAGCGCTGGAAGAAGGTGGTGGAGTCGGAGTGCCCCGAGAAGGAGAAGTTCCCCCAGGAGTGGAAGGGGAAGAGCTCCCTGCAAAAGCTCATCATGATGAGGGCCCTGCGGCCCGACCGCATGACCTACGCCCTCCGGTGAGGACCAGGGAGGGGGGAGGAGGTGGGGTTGGAGAAAGAGGGAGGGAGAAGGCAGAGGAGGGGGAGGAAGAGGTTTGGGGTGAGGAGGAGGAGGAGGAGGAGGGAGGGAGGAGGAGGAGGAGGAGGAGGAGGATGAGGAGGAGGAGGAGGAAGAGGAGGAGGAGGAGGAGGAGGAAGAGGAGGAGGAGGAGGAGGAGGAGGAGGAGGAGGAGGAGGAGGAAAGTGGAGGAGGAGGAGGAGGAGGAATAGGAGGAGGAGGAGGAGGAGGAGGAGGAGGAGGAGGAGGAGGAGGAGGAAAAGGAGGAGGAGGAGGAGGAGGAGGAGGAGGAGGAGGAGGAAATGGAGGAGGAGGAGGAGGAGGAGGAGGAGGAAATGATGCAGGAGGATGTTATAAAAAGAGGAGTAGGAGGTAGTGGAGGAAGAAGGAAGCCAACACCGCACATGATGCTGGTCAGGGTCATCAATGCTTTCCCCCCTCTACCCCTCTCTCTGCCTCTGTCCTTCCCTCTGTCCTTCTCCCTGTCTGGTAGTAACTTTGTGGAGGAGAAGCTGGGGGTGAAGTACACTGAGGGCAGGAAGACGGAGTTCGCTAAGTCCTTCAGGGAGAGTGCCCCGGCCTCCCCGGTCTTCTTCATCCTGTCCCCTGGGGTGGACCCTCTGAAGGACGTGGAGGCGCTGGGTAATTCGGATATGCTGTTCGCACCATTACAGATGTGCACTCAGGGCCGCAGAGAACCGAGGATGGCCACCATTGGGGGTCTAGGGGGGCTTCAGCCCCTGGACCAGGATATCCCATGTCACCTGGTACAGCATATTTGTTGAGACACATAAATGGTTAAACCGATACAACGAGTCGTTGAACGTAAAGATAATTAATAAGAATAACACACAAACCAACTGAAAAGCATGCAGTAAAACTATTGAGATCTGCGTATGAAAATGTGCCATTGGCCGTGGGTTAGTTTGTCTCTATGCTCTACGTAGGGCCTACGGTTTATAAAACATATATATATGTGTAGCACGCAGCAGGCATGAAAAGAGAGAGGCCATGGCCCCGTGCAAGGGCAGCTGGGGCCCCTAGTGGCCCGGGGCCCCTGCTGATTTTGAAGTGGTTAGGAGATGATTAGCAGAGAAGTTTCGAGAAGGGTGAGTGAGGGTGAGGGTGTTTTTCCCTCCCATATTCAGATCGCATAGAGGTTGATCCTGTTGTATTACACTGTCCTCTACGTCCATCTCTACTGTCCTCTACTGTCCATCTCTACTGTCCTCTACTGTCCATCTCTACTGTCCTCTACTGTCCATCTCTACTGTCCTCTACTGTTCTCTACTGTCCATCTCTACTGTCCTCTACGTCCATCTCTACTGTCCTCTACTGGTCATCTCTACTGTCCATCTCTACTGTCCTCTACTGTCCATCTCTACTGTCCTCTACTGTCCATCTCTACTGTCCTCTACTGTCCATCTCTACTGTCCTCTACTGTCCATCTCTACTGTCCTCTACTGTTCTCTACTGTCCATCTCTACTGTCCTCTACTGTCCATCTCTACTGTCCTCTACTGTCCATCTCTACTGTCCTCTACTGTCCATCTCTACTGTCCTCTACTGTCCATCTCTACTGTCCATCTCTACTGTCCTCTACTGTCCATTCTCTACTTGTCCTCTACTGTGTCATCTCTACTGTCATCTCTACTGTCCATCTCTACTGTCCTCTGCTGTTCATCTCTACTGTCCTCTACTGTCCATCTCTACTGTCCTCTACTGTCCATCTCTACTGTCCTCTACTGTCCATCTCTACTGTCCTCTGCTGTCCATCTCTACTGTCCTCTACTGTCCATCTCTACTGTCCTCTGCTGTCCATCTCTACTGTCCTCTACTGTCCATCTCTACTGTCCTCTACTGTCCATCTCTACTGTCCTCTACTGTCCATCTCTACTGTCCTCTACTGTCCATCTCTACTGTCCTCTACTGTTCATCTCTACTGTCCTCTGCTGTTCATCTCTACTGTCCTCTACTGTCCATCTCTACTGTCCTCTACTGTCCTCTACTGTCCTCTGCTCTGTTCATTCTCTACTGTCCTCTGCTGTTCATCCTCTACTGTCCTCTGCTGTTCATCCTCTACTGTCCTCTACTGTCCATCTCTACTTGTCCTCTGCTGTTCATCCTCTACTGTCCTCTGCTGTCCATCTCCACTTGTCATCTCTTACTGTCATCTCTACTGTCCTCTACCGTCCATTCTCTACTGTCCTCTACTGTGTCTATCTCTACTGTCCTCTGCTGTCCATCTCTATTGTCCTCTACTGTCCATCTACTTCTCTGTTCCCTCTCTCTACTGTCCTCTACTGTTCATCTCTACTTGTCCTCTTACTGTCCATCTCTACTGTCCTCTGTCATCTCTACTGTCCTCTACTGTTCATCTCTACTGTCCTCTACTGTCCATCTCTACTGTCCTCTGCTGTCCATCTCTACTGTCCTCTACCGTTCATCTCCATTGTCCTCTACCCTTCATGTCCATTGTCCTCTACCGTTCATCTCCACTATCCTCTCCCAATGGTCCCTAGGCAGGAAGCTGGGCTTCACCATCGACCTGGGCAAGCTGCACAACGTGTCCCTGGGCCAGGGCCAGGAGGCGGTGGCCGAGGCGGCCATGGAGAGCGCTGCCAAGGAGGGCCACTGGATCATACTGCAGGTCTGAGCGGGCGGCGTGGTGGGGACCCCCAGAGCACAGGGTCATTCTTGATGGAGGACTAGTGAGGCACCTTATTGGTCTTTGACTTAGTTCCATAAAAAAAGACTTCAGATTAAAGTCTTAAATCTGATGGCAGGCGACGCGAATCTTACTGAACAGGGCGTCACACTCCTGTTTCTAGAGGAGGGCATCTGTAAATAGGTCATTGATGAACACAAACTTGAGCAACAGTGGTAGCTGCTTGTAAAGCAGTAGACTACTGTTAAAACGTGTCTGTAAAGGTTTTAAATCCACACAGTGTACACTCGCCACTGTAGAAATACACTCATTAGAATCCAAACCAATCAATTTGTGTTTCAACCCTTGCCATGTAACGGTGTCGGTGCACTAAGGAGAGTTTGAAAAAAATCTATACAATTTTGAAAAAAAAAAGATATAAATGAAACATAAATAATTATAATAAGATATAGATAAATTTATTTTTTACATTCTCATCACATCACACACAATAAGTCTCCCAAGTTGAGCTAGCTACTCTCCCAGTAGCTGTGGCGTTGTGTCTAAGTGGTGTGTGGTTCGGTCCAGAACATCCACCTGGTGTACCGCTGGCTGGGCTGTCTGGAGAAGCTCCTGGAACGCTGCTGTGAGTGCAGCCACCCCGACTACCGCGTGTTCATGAGCGCAGAGCCCACCCTCACGCCGCAGGAGCACATCATCCCACAGGTGAACGCATTACACCCCCTCACCTCACACCTCACACCTCACCAAGCGTGGGTCGCCCCCCCTGTGGGCAGCTCACGCTCGGAGAGGTGCTGGAGCCGGAGCTGAAAACGTTAAGCCGGGCTCTCCGCCAATATGACCCACTGAGGCCCCCCTTTAGGTGGTGGGAACGAGTTTTTAAAGAATTGTGTGCAATTTTCCAATAAAATCGGTGTCGTTAGATGTGGTTGGCATGAGGGCTTTCATTTTCTATTTCATTGGTTTTCGGCGGGAAAGCGGCTTTCAACCACAAGCTGCAAGGAAACGATAAAATATGCTGAAATATGTGTAGATAAATCCATCTATTTATTTTCAGGGGATCCTTGAGAATGCCATCAAGATCACCAACGAGCCCCCCACTGGCATGCATGCCAACCTGCATGCTGCGCTGGACAACTTTGATCAGGTGAGGAAACAGGAACGCCATCATCTAGTCCAGG